>RJWM01007864.1:0-75462 GCA_004363535.1 Dasyprocta punctata | reverse complement strand
GCCCGGCTCTTCTTCCCCACGTCCCTATTTATGCTGGCAACTTTCTTCAGGTGGAACATCTTTAACTCAACACCAGCTGAACCAATTCAACTGGTGTCAAGTTGACCACCAGTTTGTAATCCATAACAGGCATGGTGACACATACCTGTAGTTCCAGCACTCTGGGAAGCTGAAGCAGGAGAAACACAAGTTCTAGCCCAGTGACTTAGCAAGACCCTGTCTCAAAATAGAAAATAAGATTAAAAGGGAAAAAAAGGCTGGGGATGTGGTTCAGTACTGGAAAAACAATGGCAGAGCCTTTAGGGAAGTGAAGTGGTTAAGTTATGAGGGCTCTGCTTCATGAGTGAGGCTTTTAAAAAATTTTTTTTGAGACAGGGTTTCACTATGCAGTTCAGGCTGGCCTTGAACTCACTTTGTAGCCCAGGCTGGCCTCGAACTTGGCAGAGATCCTCCTGCCTTGGCCTCCCGAGTGGTGGGATTGCAGGCATGCGCCACCATGCCCGGCTGAGTGAGGCCTTTATAGAGTACTTTGCAGGAAGCTGCCTGGTCTTTTTCGCCCCTTCTACCACATTACAGACCCAGCAGCAGGGCATTGCCTACGGTGCATAGAACAACCTCAGCAGATACATTTACCTGCTGGCACTTTGAGTTTGAAATAGGCTGGGACTTTCCAGCCTCCAGAATGGAGAGAAATAAATGTATTTTATTTATGAATTAGTCAGTCTAAGGTATTTTGTTATAGCAGCCTGAATAGACTGAGAAAACACAAAAATGGGACATTGGTCACTGTGGAATGTCCAAGGATTTTAGGAGCTGTGTACCAGAAAACAGGAGAAAGGGCAAATATACAAGTGAAGTTATTGAGTTCTGAAGTTATCTTTGTAGGAAAGTTTTAACTACAAATTCATCTTATTAAATAGCTATTCCCTTATCTTTTTAATATTTGTGGTATTTGTAGTAATATAATTTCTATCATTCCTTTTTTTTTTTTTTGTACCAGGGATCGAATTCAGGACCTCATGCTTGCCAGGCAGGCACTTATATCACTGAGCTAAATCCTCAGCCCCTCTGTCATTCTTGATATTGGCAATATCTGCCTTCCCTTTTTTCCTGATCAGTTTAGCTAGAAGTTTATCAGTTCTATTGATTTCTTCAAAGACTCAGCTTTTACCTTTATTAATTTCCTCTATTATTTTTCTATTTTTTATTCCATTGATTTCTGCTCTAATCGCTATTATTTCTTTTTTTTTTGTACTTACTGGGTTTAATTTGCTCTTCTACATTGTCTCTTAAGGTAGGAGGTGAAGTCATTGGTTGAAATCTTTCTTCTTTCCTAAAATTGGTATTTAGGGCTATAAATATCCTCCTAAATACTACCATTGTGGCATCCCACTAATATGTTTTAATTTTCATTCAGCTCAAAATAGTTTATAATTTTTCTTTTGATTTTCTCTTTGACTCATGGGTTATTAAAAATGTACTGTTTAGTTTCCAAATATTTGGCAAATTTCACATTTGTTATTTATTTCCAATTTAATTCCATGGTGCTAAAAAAACATTATTGTGTGATTTGAATTAATTTAAATTTCTTCAGTCTATTTCCATAGCCCAGAATATGGTCTATCTTTTAAAACATTCAATGTATGCTTGAAAGTAATATGTATTTTGATATTGTTGAATGAAGTGTCCTAAAAACATCAATTAGGTTGTTTTATAATGTTCAAATCTTCTGAATCGTTAGTGATTTGCTGTCTACCTGTTTTATCAGTTATTGAGAGATTGATATTTGAAATCACCAACCCTAATTGTGGGTTTGTTAAATTCTTGCAGTTTTATTTTTGCACTGTGTACTTTGAAACTTCATAATTAGATGCATAAACATTTGAATTGTTGTGTACTATTGATTTACTGCTCTCTTGATCATTATGAAATGAATTTTCTTTTTTCTAGTAACACTTTTTTATGATTTGAAGTATGTTTTGTCTGATGTTAGCACTTCAGTTTTATTTAGGGTTAGCAGAGTATAACTTTTTACAGCTTTTTACTTTTAACCTATGTCTAAATTTAATATATCCTTGATATAGCATATAGTTAAATATTGATTTAAAAATCCAATCTGATGGTCTCTGCCTTTTAATTGAAGTGTTTGGGTCGTTTACATTTAATGTGATTATTGATCTGTCTAGACTTATACCAGAACAATAATTTTTTGTTTTATAATTGTCTTATGTATTCTTTGTTTCCCTTTTCAGTCTTTTTTGTGTTTTTTGGATTAAATGGGTTTTGTTTTTATTGCTGTTTTTGTTTTTTTGAGACAGGGTCTCACCATGTGGCTCAGACTGACCTTGAACTCACTATGTAGCCCAGGCTGGCCTTGAACTCATGATGATCTTCCTGCCCTAGCCTCCTGAGTGCCGGGATTACTGGTATGTGCCACCATGTCTGGCTTGGATTAAATGAGCATTGTTTTTAATGTTTCAAATTTATCTCAATTTATTTGTTTATTTTTTCAGTACTGGGAATTTAATCTAGAACTTTCACACTGAGCTACATTCTCACCCTTTTCTTTATTTTTAAAATATTCATTTATTTATTCTTTTATTTTGAGACAGTCTGGCTAAATTGCTAAATTTCCCATTTCCCCAGGAATTACTTGAATTTCTTATTCTCCAGCCTCAGTCTCCCAGAGTGCTGGAATCATAGGTGTGTACCTCCATACTCAACAACTTTTATTTTTGTGGTTGTTTTGGGTTTATAGAATGTACCTGTAATTTATCATCGGCTCCTTTTAAAGGAGCCGATGATAAATAATTCCTGGAGAAATGGGAAATTTAGCAATTTAGCCAGACTGTCTCAAAATAAAATATCGTACAACTTCAGGAATAACACAAGAATTTCATGATAGAATACTTCTATTTGCCCTCTCAGTTATTATTCTACTGTTGTCATACATTTTATATCCATGCTTACATTTTTATGAATAACAAATACATTGTTATTATTTAAATAGTCAATAGCATTTTATTTTATTTTAAAGAGAAAAAATAAAAACCAGAAAAATCAAGATGCAAACAAATCTAAACTACAACAAAAAGGATAACAACAACAACAAAGGGCCAGGGGTTTGGCTCAGTGGCTTAAGTGCTGTCCAGCAAGTGCGAGGTTGTGAGTTTGATCCTCGGTGCTGCAGGAAAAACAAACAAACAAACAAACAAACCAAAAAAGCCCCAACAACAAAGCAATAATAGCTATATAGGTTTTCAAAACAAGATGATAGTAATTTAACGATGGTTGTTATACTGCATATTGCTATCTTCAAAATAGTTGCTCAGTGTCTTACTTACTTTTCTCTGTTGTTGAGACAAAATACCTGACACTCAAAATGAAGGAAGGAAAGGTTTATTTCTTACAGTTTTGGGGGGTTTCAGCCCATACTCAGCTGGCTGCAAGGAGTGGCTGTGTGGCAGCCATTCATGTCCACAGCAAACAGCCAAGTGGGAAACCCGGCAAGAGAGAGAAGACAGCCTTCTTCCTGCCCTTACACTGTATGCTGGCTCCACCCCTGGGCGGGTACCACACTCACACTGCCAATCCCAGCGCAGGACAACAAACCAATCACGAATGCCAGACTCAGCCAAGTCCGTGATTACATGACACTTGTTGGAGCAGGGCATCTGAACACACTGTAACTCTCAGATTACCAGATACAGGAATAAAACAAAACAGTAAAATGGAACAGAACAATGGATTTCAAAAATAAGACAGGAGGAAATCCCCCCAGTTGCCACATTGCACACTGCCATCCTCCAAATAGATGCCCAGACCACCAGCCTCAGGCCTGCAAAGTCAATCAAACAGTAGGAGCATCAGTGTATTCCTTTCACCTCAGTTGCTGTCATCTCACTCTGAGTCCTCTGAATATGCAGTTGCTTACAGTGTGTGTGTGTGTGTGTGTGTGTGTGTGTGTGTGTGTGTGAGGATATGCTCCTCTGGTTTCCCAGCCCCCTGGCTCACAGGAAGCTGTGGTTTGTCTTCTTGCTGAGTCTCTTCCAAATCCCCATGGCAGAGCATGGCTCATGGGAAGGTTGTCAATTGCATTTTAAAGTGGTTTAAATAATAATTAAAAATCTATTTACACATGTAGTTAGCACTTCTGATGTTTTTTGCTCTTGGGTTCATATTTCTGTCTGGTAACATTTTGCTTTTGCAAGAAGGATTCCTTTTTAACATCTCTTGTAGTGAAAGTCTGTTGGTGATGAATTATTTAAGCTTTTGTATGTGTGAAACAGTCTTTATTTTGTTTTTGAAAGGTATTTGTGTTCTGCTGAAATGATGGGTCAATGCCCCACTCTCTTGGAATGTGGCAATCACATATATATTAAGGTGCTTAAAATTGCGCCACAGATCACTGATGCCCCTTTGAAAAAATTCTGTTTTAAGGTACACTTGAGTCATTTGTAGGAAAATTGATGCACCTTGAAACCATAATGTTAAATGAAATAAATCAGACACACAAGCTTAACTATTGCACAGTTTCTGTTATATGAGAGACCCAAAATATAAATATAAATATAAATATAAACTAAATAACAGATAGATAACAGGAAGTAGGGAGATGCATCTTTTGCAAAAGGGACTAAAAGATAGAGGGAAGGGGGAAGGAGATGAAAGAAGAAGATGCATTGTGTGTATGTATCCACTCCACACAAGGAATATAAGCATTATGTGCTACAAATATGAAATAATAAAATATTGATATAAACATAAAATAATCCCCTATATTGTCATGCTCATTCAGCTCTTATTGTTAAATTATTTTGCTTTCACTATTTTAACAGAAAAGACAATAGAAAAATCCTTGCACATGTTGAAAGAAATTCTGTTTTTTTCTGTTTCATTTTGGGTAGTTTCTTTTGCTATGTCTTCAAGTCCTTGAGTCTTTTCTACTGCAAATGTCTGCTCTGTCATTAATCTCACCTACTGTATTTTTCACTTCTGATTGTAAGTTTTATCTCTATAAATTTGGTTCTCTAAATCTCTTAGATGCTTTCACCTAACTATCAGACCATAAGGAATACAGGAAAGATAACTACTTTAATGTCTTTGTCTGCTAATTCTAACATATAAGTGAGTTCTGGGTCAATTTCAGTTAACTGATTTTTCTCTTCACTTGGGATCATATTTTCCACTTCCTTTGCGTGCCTGGTAATCTTTGGTTAGGTGGTCGGCATGATTTTTACCTTTTTGAATTTTTTGCATTCCTTTGGATGTTCCATTATACAAATATTAGGTGTTTTATGCTTAGTTATTTTTGCATTCTTACAAATATTCTGAACCTTTGTTCTAGAGTGTAGTTAATTAGCAGGAAGAGTTTGATCCTTTAAGGTTTTGCTTTTATGATTTATTAGGTGGGACCAGAGCAGCATTTAATCTACTTATGCCTCAGTATCGGGGCGAGACTCTTCTAACCAGAGCTGCGTGGATCATTACATTTTCTAGGCACGGTGATATCAGACATGATCGTAACCTTGAGTGACTGCTGGGTACTGTTTCCTCCAGTACCTCAGATGGTTATTTTTCAGACGTGAGTGTTTTCCTTACACACATGTGCTGATCAATACTTTGAATATTTGAGGGGGACCCTCTGCAAGTCTCTGAGGCTTCCCCTCTCCGTAGGTCTCCCCATCACTCTCTGATCTAAGACACCATCCGTACTGCTTCTTATTCTGCGACCCAGTTTGTTTCGTACCACAGGGCCTATCTCCGTTTGGCACCCTGCATCTTTGCTTGTTGGTGTGTTTATTGGTCCTTTCCCTGAGTGGACCTAACTTCTACAGCTTCTTGAGGGCAGGACTTTGTCTCAGTCCCTGCTTGGTTGCTTGTGCCTAGAACAAGACCTGGCATACAGTAGTCAGAGAAGCAGATCGGATGAATGAATGAATGAGTGCTCTTCCTGGGCACTAGGTGCTATCTACTGGCCTGTGCTCTCTCGGGCTATGTCCTTCTCCAGTGGGCACTGGCTAAAGTCAAAGGCTCTCCCTTTATGCAGCGCGCTCTGCACCATTCTGAAAGGGGCTGCGCCATACGCGCCAGCGCTGGACGGCTCCCGACTCTGGAGGGTCTCGGTTGCCACCAGAGGGCGCACGATGCTTAGCTTATGGAGCAGGGTCTGCCTGAGTTCCTTTCTGACCTACGGGAGCCCTATGCGAACGTGGTGTAAACGTGGGCGGGGAGTGGGGAGTGGGGAGGTGTTACTAGGCACACTGACCCTGGAGTTCAGAGCGTGGGGTCTCAGTTCCTGCTGCTCACCTCCCATGCTTCCGATCCAGAGACAGATCCCAGGGATAATTTCACCTGTGTCTTCTTGGGGAAGGGGAAAGGTGGGAAACTGTGGGGTGTTCAGTGACTACTCACCTGTCCTAGACCCCAAAACCTCATAATGGCTTTGAACAACACAAGCAAGAATTATGCCATCGCTGAGCAAGGGAACTCTATTATCCTTGGGGTCCCTCCGTGGAGCTGTAAGTCTGCACACTTTGCCCAGCCACCAAGCCAGGCTAGGCTGAGGCCTTCCCCTGGCCAGGGAGGACCCTTGCCCCGGGTCCCCCAGACTCCCAGGTCCTGCAGGGCAATCTTGGGGCAGGAGTGAGGTAGTACCTTCTGAGAGGGTAGACTTACACATAAGCTAGCTTACTGCACTTTCTCTGTAATTGTCTTTGCTACTGACCCATATAAAATGAGGAAACTGAGGCCCAGAGATCAGGAAGGACAGCTGAGGTCATACACTAGCATGAGGTGTGTCTGGTCACACTGTTAGGGTGAGCCCATGTCCCCTGGGGGTGACCTTCCCAGGGAGAGACCGTCTTCAGCTCAGATGCAGCCCAGAGCCTTCTTACCAGCCATCTCTGCTAGGAGCATCTCTCCCATTCCACCCCATTTTCACCTGGCCGGATCCTTCTTGTCACTCAGGCAGCCGGCTACAACGAGACCTTCCCTGGACACACCCTCTCTTGCCACCAGCTTGTTTTATCTCCTCTAAGGCACTTGTCAGCATTTGACATTAGCCAGTTTCCTAGTGGCTGGTGTGACGTCTGCGTCTCCCGTGCTGTCTTGTTCCTGGAAGGACCACATCTCACACATGGTGCTCACCCATGAGCATTAGTGAGTGAGTGAGGGCAGTGGAGAGTTGCCTGCCACCCACACAGGTCCCCAGGCAGCGCCCCTGTAGCACAGAGTCACACCAACTTCCTCCTGATAGCATTATTAGTTCTCTCAGTGTATTGACTGTTCAAACCAACCAACCAACCAACCAACCAACCAACCAACAGACAGACAGACAGACAGATACCAATGATTGAGAACAAGCAAGCAAAGAATGAAACACAAAAGGACCCTGGGGCTGTACCTCTGGGTTAGGAGAGTCTGTGATCTGGGTCAGGCAGGCTGTGCAGGGGTGAGGGTCGGGGGTGGTGTTTGGTTGGGGCTGCCCCCTGGGCCACACTGCCCTCTGGCAGCCCTTGACTGGTGCAGCCAGGCGGGTGGGGAGGCCGCCGTCCTCCTGGAGTCATGAGGGATGTGTGCACTTGTTTTAATACTCATCGATGTGGCTTGGTCACCAAGACCATGGCGCTGCACTCTAAACTCAATTAGAAATTTAACAAACCTTATAAATCCTCCCCAGCCTGAGCCTTGTAAATCTCCGAAGCGGGGCTGGCTTAGCACTTATCCATCTCTGGCTTAATGACCTCCCCAGCCCAGCCAGGGAATGATTCCGGGCTGGCGACAGGTCTAATTAGTGAGCCCGAAATGCAGCTTCAAGCACCAGGAGGAGAAAGAGCGGACTTGGTCTCTGCTCCTGTGGCATTAGGGAGGTGAGGTCTGGCCCTTGTCCAGCCCAGGTCTTGGGACCCTTTGTCCCGTAGGAGGAGGGGGAAGGGGGATGGCAAGTGTCTGATTCTTTGGCTATTTGTGCAGCCCTGTTGATGGTGTGTGCCATGTGTGCCACTGCTTAGGGAAGGCTGTTGTGGGATCAAGGGCCACGCAGACCCCAAGTTGTCTCCTAGGAAGACAGTGCATGTGTGGGTTGATTTGAGGCCATGTAGATAGCATGCATGATGAAGAGTCTTGGGGTGAGGGCTGATTTCTCAGGGCCTGAGAGAATCATGTTCTAAAGCAATGTCTGTGAAATCAGGGAGAACCCACGTAACTGTCTTATTTTATTTTATTTTTCTGAGGCCAGGTCTTGCTATGTTGCCCAGGCTGGTTTTGAACCTATGAACTCGATTGATGCTCCTGCCTCAGCCTGCCAACTATCGGGTATACACCACTGCACCCAGAAAAACAGCCCCAGTTAAGGGTTTGGTATAAAGATTTAGTAACAGATGGATTTTCCAACCGAGTTGACTACCTTTGTGAGGCAGTGAGCTTCCCATCAGTGAGACTATATTCTAGGACTTTCTCCCATGAGTGGAGGACCTGCTGTGTGCTTCTCCAGACACCGACTCTGCCCTCACTTTGCTCTGGGACTTCCCAGCTCGCAGAGCTATGAGAAATCAATGCTGCTTATAAGCCGCCCATTTTCTGGGGTTTTTGTTACAGCAGCTCAAACCTTGGGGGGTGGTGGGGGTTGGAAGCCCTCCTCCCCTTTTGCCCATGACTCCTCCTCCCCCTGCAGATGTGTGCAGCTTGACACTGTGGCAATACCGGCTGGGGTGACAGATGCCACCCCTGGCCCTGCCGGCCACTATGACTTCTCCTGTCCTGACTCCGGAGCAGTCATCAGGAGGCAGTCTGGGTAATTGGTTTCATCCAAGCCTCATCCTCAGTGGTGCAAAAGGGAAAGTTATAAATATTTTTATCTATAACTCCCGACGAATAAAAGTTTAATTACACTGAAAAATTTAAATTTCATAAGAAATAAATATTAATCCTGGAGAGTGACTTTTGTGGGAAGTTAACTTTCAAATGTCGTCAATCTGGAGGTACCTGGAATTGGAGAGGGAGGAGGAGGCCCCATGTCTGGGCTTTCGGTCTGGGGCGGGGATCCCCACTTCCAAGGACTTGGAGCAGCCCAGGAGCAGCCCACTCCCTCCCTCACTGTAGGGGTCACAGGGTGACACTGCGCACACCCTCCCCACATCTGCCTCAGCCCTCTCCGGTTCGCCCTCTCTTCAGTGATAATCAATCACTTAGCAGGTGCGGACATTTTCCTAGATTCTGGAAATACTTCAGGGAAGAAGTCAGACATTGTCCTTGGCGTGTGCAGGATAAGGTTACATGAAGGAGGGAGACGCAAGATGGGGAGCCACTGAGACCACTGCCCCACCGATTCCTCTCCCCTGCCCACCAACCCACACCCTCATGTGCTTTTTTGTTATTATTTTATTATTTAAAAATTCAAGCATAACTCATACAGAGAAAAGTGCAGGAAACAGAAGCATGTGCTGACCATATAGAAGAATCTACACTCCCCAGGGGAAGGGTCGTGACAGACTGGAAGGGTGGGCAGGGGGACTCTTCGAAGACTGCTTGACGGATGACTCTCACTGCCTGACCAGGGACAGAATGATTGGGAGGTAGGGCGGCCTAATGTTAGCGACAACATCTTAATACACACCGAACATTTATCGTGTGCTGGGCTCCATCCTAGTTGTGTTAGGGGTAATAGCTCATTTAACACTGCAAAACCACATAAAGTAGGTGCTGGTATCACTTTCATTTCATCAGTGGAAACAGATACACAGAGAGGTTATGGAACATGTCCCAAGTTACCCAGCTTGTGGGAGGCAGGATTGGATTACCCCAGTGCCCTCTGGCTTGGGAGACTTCAGGCTCCTTTGAGATGGAGAGGTCAAGTCTTTGTCCCAGGAGGCCTGAGATCTGGTGCCCTTTGGGATCTTGGCAAAACTTTTGATAGTTCCCTGCTGTGTTGCCTTGGGCAAGACTCTCAACTTCTCTGAGCTTCAGTTTCCACTTTTGAGAAGTGGGGATAAAATCTTCACTCTGGATTGTCGGGGGTTTTGTATGGGGCTGGTGAAGCTGATCCTGATTGTGAGCCCCCTGTGCTAATGCAGGACACTGGGCATGTGATGTCCACTTTCACTATAAGAGCCATTCTTTTTATTCCCATGGGCAAAGACCAGAGGTGGGGCGCAGGGCCTGGGGAGGGTACGGAGGAGGCTGGTGTGGTGAGAGAAGCTTCCCTGGAGGGTGGCATGGGTAGTGGGGTCTGGGCAGGATTGAGGACCTGTGTTCCGGGAGGGTGGAGGTCTGGAGGTTGTCGTGTGTCTCTTGTGTTGGGGCTGGGAAGGTGCTCTGTGCTGGGTCTGGGTGAAACCAGGCTGGGGTCTGAGCTTCCCACTTCAGTCATATCTCCCCGGTACAGATATGTGGGCTGAGGTCATCTGTGTGAGGCTTGCAGAGCCTGGGTTTGCAGATGGCTGCACCTGGATAGAAGAGGGATGGGGACTTGGACTTGGGCTGCCAAACAGAGCCCTTGTCCCTGAGACTGAGCCTAAGGCTGAAAGGTGTGGCTGGGCCCAAGTGTGCTTGGGGGTGGGATGGGGAGTGCTGGGAGGGTCTTGTCCTTCAGTTGCCAGTAATGCAGCTGCTGGGACAACTATGGGCCATGTGCGCCTAGCAGAGTCTAGAGGCCAGACCCAAGGGTCTGATGAAGGTGAGTGCCATAGACCTGCACTTTTCCAGGTCAAAAGAACCAGGTCTTCTTTGGTTTTGGGAAAAGCTCTGGAGTTTCCATTGTTGTTGTTTTATTGTTTTTAAGACAGGGTCTCTCTATGTAGCCCAGGTTGGCCTCAAACTTGCAGTGATTCTCCTGCTTCAGTCTCCCAAGTGCCCAGATTATAGGCATGGAAACCCAGAAAATACCCTAGATTCCTATGCAATGGCTCCAGGGCTCTGCATAAAGGTATTTTGGGCAGCAGGTGGGAAATCTGTCTTTTGTAACAAAAACACAGGAAAGTTATCCCTTCCCCAAACATGCATCCACACACATATACTTGGACATGGCTATATGTGCAGATGCACAGGTAGGCGGGGGCTGCATATGTGCTCCTACAGGCACATGTGCGCATGCATACCCTCCCCCACAGGCATCCACACCGCCACGCAGACACCGGATGCTCCAGCGTCTCCGGAACCCACCCCGCTGGCTGTGTTCTGCTGATGGAATGCTGTAATATTTTTCTATTAAATGTTGCATTTGTTGTGCCCTTTAGTAGCTCCCCTCATTAAAAATGATATTATCCCCATAAATAAGCCAGTGCCTGAGAAGAGAGCCCGACTCCATTTCTCTTCCTAATTGAGACACTTAGCTTTGATTTGCACGTCGGCACGTAGTGAGCGGATTAATTTTCAATTAATGCTCCGGAGCGGGCGGCTGCAGGCAGCATGGGCTTGCAGCCCAGTGGTCTGGGAGCAGCCTTGTGGAGCAGGAGGCCAGTGTAGGCGGGGGCCATGGGACCCAGGGAGGGTTTGTGGCCGATGCATCCTGGCCATATGAAAAAGGCCACTGGGAACTGTTCAGAACATTATGATTTTGTTCTTGGTGAGAATGAGGTCCCTGGGGCCTCATCTGTGGGAAGTATCCTACTCCCCATCAGGAGAGGGCCCCAAGCTCTGGGCGTTTGTTAATGGATGTCCTAGGTGCTCCCCCTGCCCATGATGTTACAGGCCTTGCTTTGAGGGCATGGCAGCTTGGAGTACACCTGGTTATGGTGACCTCAAGGCTACTGCAGACCAGACCAGGACCACTCTGGCCAGCCAGCTCCTGGAACCTCTCCTTTTTCCCCCTCGCTATCACCACAGCAGCTAAGGAATTGGGCAGGTGAACAGGAAGGAAGGAAGGAAGGAAGAGCATCTCGTCCTCTATTTTTTCTCTCCTGGCACCAGTGGGCTCATTCCCTGAACCTGGGGCCAGGGCACGTCCTCCCAGCTCCTGGCTCTTGAGGGTGTGGATCCTCCTCTTCCTCCTGACTCCTGGCCTCTCATCAGTCCATTCAAAAATTCTTCTCTTCATGGGAAACCAGTTTAGATCTCTCCCATTAAAGCAAGAGAAATTTCCAGAACCTCTATCTCTTTCTTCCGGATACAGCAATACCTGCTTTCCAAACTGTGGCTTCCTCGGCACTGAGGCTGAGGTCTGTTTGGAAGACTGGGTCTCTTTCCCAGCCCCACCCGCCATGGGGTGACTGGCAACAGCTCCAGGTTGCTGCCTTTCCAGGAATGTAGCGTAGAATTTGGGTAAGTAGCAGCAGTGGCCAGGCCACCAGGGATTATATCCTAGTCCTTCTGCTTAACTCTGTATCTTGGTCAGATTATTCCTTCTCTCTAAACCTTAGTTTCCTCTGCCAAACAAGCACGATGTTAACAGTGCCTGTTTCATGGTGTGCTGTGCCAATTAAGTAAGATACAGCATTAGCACCTTGGCGCTCAAGGTGTGGTCTTTGGACTGGCAGCATACATGTCACCTGGTCATTTCTGAGACATGCAGAAGGTTGGTCCCCAGCCCAGACCTGCTGGATTTGAATCTGTATTTCCACAGCCATGTCTGAGAAGCTCTGATGTGGACACTGTTGGGACAGGTAAGTGGCTGCTGTCATGATTTTGGGGCTCATAAGTATCCTTCATATTTGGCAGACACTGGTGTTGGAGAGGATTCTGGGGCTCACATCCTGCCTGGCTCTGCAGATTAGGCTCGTGTGACCCCTTCTGCCATCCTTCCGGCTTCTTTTCTGCCCTCTGGAGAAATGGAGGCAGTGATGCCATCTTTCGGAGCTGATTTGAGATTAATCAGAAGGTGCTTTCAGGGGTCATGGAAAGTGGTTCTGAGACACTGAAGCACTGAGAGCATTTTTGCACACATTTTCTTTGCACTTCCCCCTGTTCTCATTTTTGTAGGTGAGCAATGGAGGCATGTTGAAACCAGGAATTTGTACGAGCTCACGTCACCAACTAGCTACAAAACTGGGTCTGGTTCTCAGACTCAGAGTCCATGGTCAGCAGGGGACCCTTAGAGATCTCCTGGGTGCCAGAGCAGGCCACAGCCAGGGTCCATGGACCCAAGCACCTATTTCTCCCAACTGGAACCTCCTGGCGACACTTGCTGCATTGTATGGTTGGCTGATGTTTCGTGTGTGAGTTTTGGGGACAGTAGTGGCTGCAGATCGGGGAGGGGATGGGGAAGGAGAGACAGGGCAGCTCTGGGATGTGATGGTTAATTAAAATATCCTCAGAGGTGATCAATCCACAGTCAATGGCTTAAATCCGCAAACAGTTCCTCCCTGGCTGAGCAGGAGGCATTGCTGGGGTGGCAGGCAGGAGGCCCAGCTGTCCCCCTCCTGGCCCTTGGAGGACTGGAACTGGGCAGTGCTGTCGCTGCTGCCTCCAAAATATTCCCATCTTGTTTCCATAATAGCTTCTGTCACTGCTCTTGACAGGCCAGCCATTAAGTCTTTGGCAAAATTGTAAGAATTATTAACATATGAGGTTTTATATTATTTGACAGCTGTCGGCTCCTTTAGAATTCACATACCCTGTCCCCTCCCTCCACTCTTCTCTTACCCATCCTACCCCAGAAGGAGGGGAGGAGCCTCTCGCCAGCAGGGACAGGGAAGGAGACAAGTCACCCTGATTGCCATTGTAGTCAGCCCTGCGATCTGCAGAATGTCCTCTGGGCCCCTCTTGGATGCTGCCCCAACTAGACCCTCCCTATTTCACTCCTGGTTCTTTCTCTGAGCTTCCAAACTGGGCGTTTCCCTCCATCATCCATCCCCTCCCCCAGGTCCAGAAGGAGATTCCAGTGTCCAGAAGTCTAAGGGACACTGGAATCTCCTTTCTTCCCACACTCTCAAGGTCTCTGGTCCCCAATCCTTGTCCATTCTGCTTCTTAAGGGCTCTTCATTCTACCCTCTCCTCCAAAGTTCCACTGTCATCTTCCCTCCCCTGGTCTCATCCTCTCTTGCTGGGTCACTGCATCTGTTCCCTCGTCAGTCAAGGCCCTGCCTCGTTCCCCTTGGCCTGGACCACTGAGGTACATGCCCATACCTCAGCTCCATCCTCTGGGCAGGACAACTCCAAGGCCCTTGGTCTATGGTCTACTCCATGGACCACAGGGGCCCCAGTGGAATGCAGCTCTGTCCCTCACTGTAGTAACTGACTTGATAAGGCCCCACAAGGCTGCCTTCCATCCGCTCTCTGCCTTGATTCCCTACTGCCCTTCTGGGGTTCTGGATCACTTCTCAGGGAACCACTTGCCTTCAGTCCTTGTTTCACAGTCTGCTTCCAGGAGAACCCAAAGAAAGACTCCCCCATCCCTCTTGCATGCTGCAAGCTAGCACAGCCCTTCTTGGGTGGTTGGGGACACCACTGAGCTTCAATTCTTATCTCATGGTGCTGTTCCAGTGGAGAGGTCTTCCTAAGGTCCCTGGGCCCGGACCCAGAAAACCTGACTCTATGGGCTTAGGCGCTGCTGTTTCCGTGTCAAAAGCAGTTGCAACAGGCCTCAAATAGCATGCTTTCCTGGTATCTTCATTAGATAAAATTTGGCATTTATACAGCTATAAAGTAATAGATTCAGGGCATTAATGCTAAAGAGAAACACATTCCTAGATATCAAAATATACTGCAAAGCTAAGCTAAGTAAAACTTGGTTAGCATACACACAAAAAATGAACATATTAGCAGATAAATTGAAAGTGATACAGTGTATTTCAAATGAGTGTGGAAAGGATGTATTTGTCATGAAATGGTGTGAGCAATCAGTTATTGTTGGAGAAAAATAAAGTTATGTGCTTCAAACAAATGCTAGAACACAGTAATGTAGAAAGATTGAAGTCATAGCCAGGTGTGGTGGTGCATGCCTGTAATCACAGCACTCTGGGAAGCTGAGGAAGGAAGACCCAAGTTTAGGTCTAGCCTGGGACATTTAGCAACTTAATATGACCTTGTCTAAACAAAACAAAACAAAACAAAAACCACCCAAACAACCCCACAAAAAACAAAAAACAAAACAAAAAAACCCAAAGGACTGAGGATGTGGCTCAGTGCAGAAGCCCTGGGTTTGATCCCCAGTATGGAAGAAAACAAAAATAAACAAACAAACAAAAAAACGAAATCATAAAAGAACTAGAAGAAACAAAGGTGACTATCACGAGATGAAGTGGGACTTCCCAGGCATAAAACAGAAGGAAAGCCACGTTTCAAATGGTGAGAATCAACACAATAAAAATAAAGAATCACAAAGTTACAAAACGGACCGGTTGACAAGAGAGGGAGGGAAAGAGGGAAGGAGGGAGGAAGGAAGGGAGAGAGAGAGAGGAGAGAAGTCTATGAATCGAGCGGGATGCAGTTGAATGAACTTCCACTGCAGTTTGCTGATATCCAGTGTCATATACTTAAAGCCAGGACAAATCCTGAAAAGGCAAACATTTGGACATCTGCCGGTGAAAGACCTCACCCTCACGACAAGGAAGTCCTTCTGGCGTCTAACCTGCATTCCTCTTGGTGCGGGAGCCTCTTCTGTCCGGGCTCTTAGGGGTAGGCGTGGCACCGGGGCTTTCCTTCTAGTGGCTTTGGGTGCTGCAAGTGGCCCCCAGGGCAGCCAGATTAGGCCTCGCGCATGCGCGCCTGGGCAGCATGGTCCCCCTACTCCGGGTCCGGAAGGCTCAGGCTCCTTAGCTCCAATACGGCTGACCCCAATCTGGTGCTGTCCTCCTGCCTTAGCGGTGCTCATCCCCGGAATACAGATCCTACCTCACTCGAGCCCGTCCCGGTCCTCTGGATCCAGCCCCTGTTCCCCGCGCCCCATCCCAGCGGGCAAGGCCCCCCGCGCTCAGGTTCCCGCGCCCAGCGCTGTGCAGGGAGCAGATGGGCTCCCCGCGGACACCGCAGCCGCGCAGAAACTAATCCACTTTTATCTCGTTATGGTGACAGCCACCCTGTTAAATGGAATGGACTATCGATTGGGGCTCACTTCCAGCCCGAGGATTTTCCATCACAGACCTGAGTAGAATAGGAGAAAAGCAACACTTATTAACTTGGGTGCCAGTCAGTGAGAGGCGGGCGCAGAACGCTGGGGCCCAGGTGGTTCAGCCCCACCTGGCCTCCCTCAGCCTGGTACGCAGGCTCGCGTGTACCCATTACGCCAGGCGCCACGCGCCACACATGCGCCACGCTGACAGATTACCCAGGACTCTGGCCCTGGGACGCAGATGCCTGTCACCCACACATGTGCCAGCCCGCTGTGACACTTGTCTACACAACCACTCCACGCTGATACACACACACCACCCCCCATGCACACACATCTGGTGCTGACACACATGTTGATTCATTGCTGGCACACGCAATACCAACATTCACATACACCCAGTGCCAACACATGTGTACCACAGCTGACACACATTTACACATACTCTCAGCATTGAAACACACGAACACATGGGCCTGGGCACACTCACACCCACACTCAACATTGACACACACATGCACACTGCGCTGACTCATGCTTACACCCATCCCTGACACGGGTTTATTTATACCCACGGCAGCCCCCCAAGAACTCACACAGCACTGATGGATGTGTGCACATGGTACTGGTATAGTACAGACACGGACTGCACTAACTCCCTGACACACTGCTGCACACATACCCACCACTGATACACACAGGAACCCATGGTGGCGCACATCTACACAAATGCTCAACAGTGACCCTTGCACACAGCCCACACTGACAAAATAGACACACAGTGCGCACACACACATGCATGCCATGGATTCACCTGTACTCATACACCAATGCCACCACATCTGCAGGTCCCATGCTGTCTTGATTACTTTTCACTAGTTGCTGAGACAAAACACCTGACACCCAAAGTGAAGGAAGGAAAGGTTTATTTGTCTTACAGTTTTTGGAGGTTTCAGTCCATAATCAGCTGGCTCCAAGGCAGGGTGGCATGGCACTGGGGCAGCACTTCAAGGCAGCAGCCGAGCAAAAGCAGCCAGAGTAAAAGGGGGCAAGAGCAAGCCTCCTCTCCTCACTTATATTGTACACAGGACACCCCCATTCCTCTCCAGGGTGAGTGTAGCTTTCATAAATCTCCTTGCCTTCCTTTGCACAGGGTGAGGATATTTACAAAGTAAGAACCCTGGCTAGCTGCTGAGTCTCTCAGTTAAACTTCTGACCTTCTCAAATTGACACAATGAACAGGTAACTAATTGTGCTCTACATCCCAGGATGTAGAGCTGCTGAGTTACTTAATTAAGCTGCTAGACTTCTTAAGTTGACACAATGTATAAACCATAACACATGCTGACACAATATGCACAACAGCGCATGCACGTGTCTACAGTGCTGACACACATACAAACAATGATACAAACAATGACGCACAGACACACAGTGCTGACACAGAGACACAGGAAATCTGACACACTCTTGCTCTGAGTGCCCACACCTCCTGACACAATTCATAGGAAGGTGCACCTGCTGGGCCACATGCTGAACACATGCAAGTGATACATTGGTGCCAGGATGGTGGCTCAACACTGGCAGACATAAGCAAATTAGTGATACTGGCGTTTATTTGTCCATATTACTTACACACAAGCCAGTGATACACACACGTAACACACACTTATGCATAGTGTTGACACGTGTACACACATAAATACACAGCTCATGTGGCAAAGGCTGGAGAGACTGGGGGATGCACATTGTCAGGGACCTGATTTTCTGAATAGAGAGGGAGAGAAGAGGAGTCAGGAGACGAGATGGGGAGCTGGGCCGTGTAGTTGAGCAGTGGTACGATTTCTGGAAAGGCTGCAGCTTAGGGATGGAAAGCCCAGAACTGAGCAGGCTAGCACACATCCTCAGCCCTAGACTTTTGTCTGACTGTGGCCAGGCCACTTCACCTCTGTAATCCTCAGTTTCCTCATCTGAAAAATAGACTTAACATCTCCTGAGACAGAGGATGATTGGGAGGATCAAATAAAATGATGCGTGTAAAGCGTCTGGCACAGTGGGTGGGACACAGAAGCTCTCCTGTCCCTTCAGCTGCTGAGCTCTTGGGACCTTTGCCAAGGGCAGCTCCTCTATCTTTGTGGTTGGATCAGGAATCTGGAGAGGGGCACAGCCCTTTCTCTGGAAAGGAGTTTCAGGTCATAGGTAGGGTCGGGTAGAATTGCTGTGGGCTGGACTGGGTCCCCCGAGAGTTCATACATAAGGCCCTGACCCCAGCATGATGGAGTGGGAGACTCAGACGAGGTCAGGAGGGTGCGGACTCAGATGGGCTTTCTGCCCTTACAGAAGAGACGCTAGAGAGCTTTCTCTCCTCAGCCACAGAAAGAGGTCCTGTGAGTGCCCAGTGAGCCAGCGACTGAGCACGCCAGCTCCCACGGCGCCGGTTCCTTGACCTTAACTTCCAGCCTGCAAAACAGTGAGGAAATAATGCCCACGACTTCAGCCACCCGGTCCAGGTCATTTTGTCATGGGAGCTGAGCTGACTGCCACAGGGACGGAGGGCTGGTGGGTCTGAGGCCTGGCTCTCTCACCCATCACTGCCTCTGGAGTCAGGACTTCTCTGTGTCTCTTTTCCCACTTGGAAAATAAGGGTCTGGGTTGTTCACTCTTAAAGGACTGGCTCCATGCTGACACTGTGACGTGGGAGTCAGGGTCATTTATAGCCCCAGGGTGAGTCTCTGAGGGGTGGGGGGTGCTGACAGGCAAGACCCAGTGCCCCAAGTGTGTTTGTGCCACACCTCCAGCCCCTGAGTCTGTGATAGGGAGGAGACGAGCTTCCTATAGAGACCTGTCCTGTCTGTGGCCTGCAGGCACTGAGGTCAAACTCTAGCCAGGCCTTCTGAAGGTATTTTCAGGACGTAGGAGGACATGGGCCAGAACCTGAGAGACCTCAACCCAGCTGTCTGCTCTTCAGCCTGGGTGTACCCACCTCGGCAGACCTGTGCCCACCTCAGACGAGCTGACCCCGCCTCATCTCAGCCGAGCTCTCCTCAGGCACAGCAGCCCCCACTTCAGCCCAACTGACCCGTTCTGAGCCCAGCTGTCCTCTCCACAGCCCATGTCCTTTCCTCAGACAGCCCAGATGTCCCCTCCTTAGACCAGCTGTCCTCTCTCCATCTCAGCTGTCTTTTTTAAGCCAAGCTGTCCGCTCCTCAGGCCAGCTGTCCCCTCCTCAGATATAGTTGTTCCTACCATAGCTCAGCTGTTCCCTCCTCACCCCAGTTGTCCCCTCCACAGCCCAGATGTCCCTTCCTCAGACCAGCTGCCCGCCTTATCCTAGCTGTCCCCTCCTCATCCCATCCCAGCTGTCCCCTCCTCAAACATAGTTGTCTCTACCTTAGCCCAGCTGTTCCCTCCTCTGCCCAGATGTCCCAACCTTAATCCAGCTGTCTCCTCTTCACGTCCAGCTGTCCTACCCTCATCCCAGCTGTCCCCTCGTCATCCCAGCTGTCCCCTCCTCATCCCAGCTGTCCCCTCAGACATAGTTGTCTCTACCTTAGCCCAGCTGTTCCCTCCTCTGCCCAGCCGTCTCTACCGTAATCCAGCTGTCTCCTCTTCAAGTCCAGCTGTCCCATCCTCATCTCATCTGTCCCTTCCTCAACCCAGCTGCCTCCACTTCAGCCCAGCTGTCCCCTGACTTCAGCCAGCAGTCTCTCAGAGTGAGTATAGCTACTACTCCCCAACGTTAGTCAGGACAACCTTGTATCAGCTCAGTTGCGTCCCAGCGTGAGCTTAGTTGTCCTCTCACATCAGCCCACCTGTTCCCCGCCAGTCAGCTGTTTCCTGTCAACCAGCCGTTCCTTTATGCTTGATGGTGGCTCTCAGATCAGGCCAGGTCAGCCGCTCACCCCAGCCCACCTGTCACCCCCACGTCCTACCAGCCCCTCCCTCCACATCTGTTCAGCTCTCCTCTCGGCCAAAGCAGCCCAGATGTCTCCCATCCACTGGCGCTCCTTCCTTCATGGGTGCAGCACCTCTGGTGTCTGAGCACCTTCCCGGTGAGTGCAGGGGATGTGTTGGGCCACCCAGGGCAGCCTCTGGGGTTTTGCTAGAGGGGCCCAGACTTGGCTGTGACTCCCACATGAGGGTGGGGTGGGGCTTGCGTGTCTGACCTAGAGTCATGCCCTACTCTTTCCTGAGAGGAAGCAGCCAGGACTGGGAGAAGAGAGAGGGAGAATTCCGGCACCGCCTGTCCCTGGGCACAGGAATGCCCCCACCCAGCATGGCATGGCCCCAACCCCTCCCAGATGGAGGTGGGTGTGGGGGAAAGGCCGAAGGCACCCAGTGTCCCTCAGTCACGCCTCTGGACAGGAGGGACTCATCAACTTCTCTCCCACAGAGATGGCAGCAACCCCTGGAATTGTCTTCTGCACCCTAATATGAGCGACCCAAAGAGACAAGACAGATCGTGATTAAATATGCAAATTCAAGCAGATGGTGGAGTTGGTGACGGACGGGCTGTCAGGAGAGCTCGTCACCGAGTGATGTGTGCAGGCCTGTGTGATTAGTGTGGGAGCTGCGGGGGGAGGGGGTGGGGCTGGGGTGCTGACGCTGCCTCTGGCCAATGGGCTGGACGGCTAGGATGGGGAGCATGGGGGTAGTGTGGAGGGACCAGTGGACCCGCTGGGCCCTCCTGTGTCCAACTCACCAGCCTCTGCAGGCCTCTCCAAGCCGGGTTGCTAATTCCATCAGCTCAGGGCTGGGTTGGGAGGGATTCATTAGTATAATCTGCACCTGTATCTGTGCTCTTGCCATCGGCCAAACAATAAAAGACACAATATTTACACAACTTACCGGGGGAAGCAATATTGGGCCATTGATTTTGTGTCCCTCAGATTTTCACAGTCTAAACCTTAATGGTTTTTAATCATAAAATATTAGCGCCGCAGGGCACTTAGCACTGGCACCTCGCTGCAACGGGGTGGGCTCCCCCTCCGCAGCAGCAAGCAAGTGCCCCGTGGAGGAGGGGCTGCTTCCTCTCTCCCTGGCTCACCGAGGCGCAGAGCCTTGCAGGTGCTGTTTGGGCCCAGCTGTGGGAGTCTCTGTAGGACGGGGCATCCTGCCTATTAGGGTTCGAGATCTAGAGTCAGGACAGGAGTGAGGAAATCCTTCCACTTTGAGAAAATGGAGATTTGCCTTCCTAAAGGGTTTTGGAAGCAAAAGCTTCGGCCGTTGTCTCCTTCTACCAGAAAGACCTTGGCCCTCAGCTGGAGGACACCTACCTACCCATCGACTGTCCTACGTGGGGTGCTCTAAAGGGCTGGGCCAGCTCATTTTCACTTCTGTAACTCAGTGCCCTGCACGGGGCCTGGGGCTCCATTGGCTCTCAGTGTCAGCTGAATGAGTGAGTGAACTGCCGGACTCTGAAGGCAAGTTGCAAAGCAGAGCTTTCCATTCATTTGTTCATTCGTTCGTTCAACGACTATTGACTTATCACCCACTCTTTCCCTGGTGTCTGAGGTTGACCAGCTCCAGGCCCTGCCCACTCGTGGTGAGGGTGTTACAGGAGGATGGGGTGGAAAGACTGTCTAGCAGGAGCCAGAGCCTCCTGAATGCAGGGAACCATTCTGAAGAATCAAACATGTAAGATATGAAAAGCTGAAGGCATCACGTCGTGGCCCCTCCTGGTCCCCATCAGGGAGGACTTCCTGGAGAAGGAGGTCTAGACATGGTATATGCGTTTGTGTGAGCAGGAAGCCCTGCAGCCTGCCTGGGAGAGGCTGGCTTCTCCGGTGCAGAGGAAGAGATAGGTGGAGACTGATTAATGCTGCTGTTGTTTCTTTTTCCTGAAAATGACCACACTGCCTGCCCCACTCTGCCACCCCCTTCCAGTGCCTGTGGGGAAGTCAATAGTGATGGATTAAAAAGCAAGAGGAAGGCTGAGAGCACAATTGGAAGAAGGATAAAGATAATTAAAACTAATTCCAACTGTTCCTAGAGAAATCAATTTCATAACTTCAGCATGTCCCTAAACCTGCTCCTGAGGCTCTGCAGCGCAGAGCAAAGGGCATAGACACAGGTGTGTGTGTGTGTGTGTGTGTGTGTGTACAGGCACTTGTGTGTATGCATGTAGCTTCAGGCTCATGTGTGCATGTTTTATGTACACCCTTGCTTGTGTATGTCAGGGCACACATGAGTGCATTGGACAGCAATTCCTCCAGATCTCCATGTGGCACTAACTTATGATTTCACCTTTGACCCCAGGGGAAGAGGTAGAAAAGGGGAAAGAAAGTTGGGGTGGCTGGGTAGTGTTAGTCCCATTTACGGATACCAAGGTCCTTTGTCCCCTATGACAAAGCCACCCAAGCAACTCAACTCTCCTTTACACATGTGGGGATCCTGAGGCCCAGAGCATGGAGGTTGCCATGGGGCATATAGCAAATGAAAGGCGGGACTGGGACTTGAATACTGTTACTGTGGGTTTCCTCAGGGGCTTCACTACCTATTTGGATGAGGGCAACCAAGAGTTCAGGGGGAGGAAGATTTGACCTTATATGCCTGGGAGCTCTTGTGTGGACAGCTCCTTAACTTGCCCACTCCTTCATTCTTCCGACCCAGGCTGAGCATCTACTGCCAGCTTGGCTGGGCCTGGGGTGGTTGTTGCTGCACCAGGGAGAGGTGTCTCCTCTGGAAGAGAGGGTTGCTTGGCTGTGGGGACTGGTGAGCCTCTCCTTGTCTCTTACCAGGTTGCCTCTAAAGCACAGTCCAGGATAGAGTCCCCCTAAGAAGCATGACAGGCCAGAGAGTTAACCCCAGCGGTGGATAGCTCTGGTGGCATCGCTGTCATAGTTGGCAACTTCCCCCAAGGACTTCATGGTTCATCTGTTGGGGGCCTTCCTTGTGTGGTGACTGGAGGGAGTGTGCCAGGCCAGGAGTCCAGCCCACATACCAGTCCTTTGTGAATATGCCCAGTGCAGGGGCTGATGTGTCTGTAGTCTGCCTGTGATCTAGGGCACAGATGCTGGCACACAGCAGGTCTTCCTCTACCTGACACAGGACTAGCATTTCAGTGACCCTTTGGACACTGACTGAATTCCCTGCAAAAACAAAGCCAGGAAAACTGCCCAAGAACTTAATCACTCTGAATAAATTGTTCCCGCTAGCTGCCTAAGGCTGTGTCCTGGTCTTTAAAATGGGGCAATATCATCCACATGGCAGCCATTGCATGAGTGACATGAAGTGCTGTAGAAGAAGTGCCCAGGACATCATGTTCCCTTCTTGTAAGGCCCTGAATTTCCTGAAGAGGTCACCCTGGGAGCAGCAGCCAGGAAACAGCTTGTGGTCACACAGCTGCCTGGAAGCAAGGGCGTGGAGGAGGCGATGTCTGACCGTACCTCCGGCATACCTCCATCCTTGGCCCATCCTTCCATGGTGGGCCTGGGAGTGGGGGCCCCTGGAACACCTGGGCCATGCACCAGTTCCTTCAGTGCCCAAAAGATGGCAGCATTGGAGAGCAGGAGCCAAGTGAGAACTGCTAGAAGGGGGCTGGGCCGGAGCTGCTGCATGTACCCACCAGCCCAGCTCCTCGGGTTTCACTCTATTCCTTGTGTGAGAGCAGGAGAGGGTGGGGGTGGGGAAAGAAGGCACCTTGGGAATTCCTGGATGAAGAGGGTGGCTTGTCCCTTCTTTTTCCAAGACAGACCCTCTGGGAGTTAAATGTTTCCAAATGTCGGATCCAGAGGTCTGAGCAGGACGGAGTGGCCACAAACCCATCCCACAGACCCTGACTCCTTTGGGAGCTGGCACTCTGGGGGTGTGGGCAAATAGGGTCCCTGGCAGCAGGGCAGGAGGCTCCTAGGTGGGCCCCTGGCACGAGTCGGGGCTGTTGGACTCAGTCTACTCTCTGCCTGGCATCCACTCTTCTCTCTGCTTTCCCTAGGAAGCCAGAGAGGAGCAGATGGGAAATGTCACAAGCTCATTAGAGTTGTAGATGGGGAGCTGGGGTGGGGAAGGGAGGGAGGGAGGGAGTTCAAGGCCAGGGGCGGTGGTGCCCAGGCAGGACTCAGCAGGGGCTGCAATGGTCCTATACAGTGAGGGACACTACAGTTTCTCCCTGAGGTTCCTCCATAATCCCAGGGAGTGGCTCAGAGAAACCCTGGGCTCCCCTGACCACTCCATATCAGGGATGAGGTGGGGGCATCAAGGAAGAGCGCCGGGGATTTAGCTGAGGGGCATAAGTGCTTGCCTGGCAGGCAGGCACGAGGTTGTGAGTTTGATCCCCAGTACCAAAAAACAAACAAACAAACAAAAAATATCGTGGAAGATTCCTCTGTCCTTTGTCAGGCCTGGTCTACTGGTGCTAGCTGGACCTCTTCACCTCTGTCATCCTGAACTTCCAGGGTTGAGGGGCTAGGGGCTGGGAGGCTAGGAAAGGTTTGATGCGGGGTGGGGGCTTATGGCACCCTGAGGTCTCAGGGGAAGAGGGGGTAAGAACCATCCTCCATCTGTAAGCACTCTGGGAGACAGCAGAGGGCGAATCCAGACTGGGACTCTGAGTCACGTGCCCGTGGATTCTGAGGGAGAGGTCCCCCAGCAGGAGGGTGGTCGAGATGGGTGGCTGAGTTCTGGTTGTCCAGGGAACACACAGCAAAGCAGCCGGGCAGTGACAGTGCCCAGGGTTGGAACACAGGAGACCTGAGGGCTGCCACTGACTCCTGGCGACGTGTAGCAAGTCACTGTGAGAACAACCAAGGCAGTAAGCAGAGGTTGGTTTTTAATCAGAAATTCACCCCAGGCCTTCATTTTACCACCTGGGAAGTAATAATAATGGCAATAACAGTGGCTCCTTTTCTTTGAAGACTTAGACAGGACATAGCATTTTAAGTGGATTATCTTATTTAATACTCATGACCCCTTAGAGAAGAAAGGAAGCTGGAAGGAGGTGAGCTTGAAGGAGGCCATACACTAAGGAGTAAGAACTCCAAAGCACTCTGAAGTCAGGCCCGGTTCCTCCCTGGTGGCGGTGGTGGTGGTGGTGGGGACTGACATTCCTTTCCTAATGCCTCCCTAGGAGGTTTGGGAGTAGGTGAATGGAAGAGAATTCAAAGAAATAAAAACCTGAGACACCTTGTTAAATTTGAATAACAAATGACAAATACATTTTAAAATATAAATGCGTTTTATGCAATATTTGGAACATGCCTCTGCTAAAAAACTGCGTGTCATTTACCTGGCAACTCTGGTGAGTAGAGTGCATTTTATTGTGAATTTACTACTTTCCCAGGCACTGTGCTGAAGGTAAGGTGAAGAAGAGAGTGAATGTGTGTGGGGGTCATGTCCAAGTTTTGTCAGATGGCTAGTGATGCCTCTTGGGAAGGCATTGACAAAATGGGGAAGGGCCCCTCCTCCTCTTTCCTAAGGGATGGTGCCAGCATCCAAGGCCCAGCTGGATGCGGTGGCTTGGAGTCATCCAGAAAACTGTGCCAAGGTGATCCCTGGGTTGGTTAGTAGTGGGTGCCTGTCTGAGTTCAGCCCCAGCTCCATCTCCTGGGCCCTTACCCAGTCTCTGGGTGCATTTCCATCCCCCAGGTCCATAGATGCCCATGAGGAGACGGTTAATGTCCACAAGAGAGGGTCTCAACCCCGCTTCACAGGAAGTCATTGGTCACAGGAAGTCATTGGTCACATGAACCTTATGGGGTGTGCCCCGTCAGTGATGGGCCAGAGAGACCTGTGTTTACAGCCCAGTGGCACCCTTATCTAGCCCAAAATGCTCCTCTCTTCTCAGAGTTTTAGTTCCCTTGTCTGTGACTCAGAAGAAAATAATCTACATCTGGTAGGTCATTGTGAGAATGAAAAGAGGTGGCAGAGACTGGACATTTAGGACATGCTGCCTCTGTTCTGCTACCAGCTTCCTCTTGTGGCCAGGATCACGTCACCAGCAGCCTGCAGCCAGCTCACTGAAGGAACCCTGCCACCATCAAGGTCACCTTTATCCATCTTCCATAGATAGAGGGATTGCTTAGATAATCCATGTTTCCTAGTGATATGGGGTGTGACTTACCTGCTGGAGGTTAAGTGACAGGGATACTCATGTGTCTCCATAAATAATGGGACACAGTCACACACTCAACACATGCAATCTATACACACCTACATGGAGGGGAGACATCTCTTATTCACCTCCCCTCGACCCTTGCCTGATCAAGGCTTCTGTTTCTCTGTCGAACATACAGCCTGCTGTCCACTGTCACACTCGGACGTTGCCACCTCCCGGTTCGCTCTCTCATGCATTAGTCTTGGGCTACTGCTCCCGCAGGCTGAGTTCCAGGCTTACAAAGAGTCAATTTTATTTGTTTCCAAACTTGTTTGTGCCTGTGGCTCTTGTTATTGAAATTCTGTAATTCAATTAAATAATAAGTAACCCAAAATATTGTGAACACACAAAAAGTTGTTTCTATAAAACAAAATTGAAGTCTTTAGAAAGACTCTATAAAGGTGAATTGCTAAAAAAATTGATGTCAAATTAGGTGTGGATAAGCAACTGTGAGATAAGATTGGGAACAAAATTGTAAAAATCTAGAGGATACGACACTCATATTACTTTACAAGAGTCTTTTAAGTTCTTGCTCCACTTTAGAGAAATTGAAATTGGAAATCGAGGATGATGTGTTGTGGAGTTAGTTTACTCAAGAAAGATGAAACAGCTCCAATCAGAAGACTTATAAGCAAAGGAAAGACTTTGGCCCTGCGTTAAAGAACATTAAAAAGGCAAACAACTTATATCCTTTAATTTGAAATAAAATGACCATTTGAAGGTGTATTTTATTTTATGGTTTTCCCCAGAACCAATTTTTTTCTATTAGCCTGCTACACAAACTAATGGTATTAGTTTAACCAAGAAAGCTTTTTTATACTAAAAGACACACACACACGCATATGCATACATGGAGAAAAATCCTCGTGAGCATATCCATGTATACACACACCCAACCCTGCACACATATGCAATCTTGCACACACAGGAACACGGATATATGCAGTCACCCAACCCTATACAGTCTACATACAGATACCGAGGTACACCCGCTCAGGCTCACAAACCTATTCAGAGGCGCACACCTGAGTATACACACACACACATTCACAAGCCGAAACCATTTCTTCCCCGGCAAGAATAGCCAAGGCAATAAACAGAGGTTGGTTTTTAATCAGAAATTCACCCTTTGGTGTTTTTCTCCCCTTGGCCCCATGGGGAGATGGGAGGACAGTGGAGGGGGAGGGGCAGGCTGGGAGGGAGGAGGGGGAGGAGGCAAGCCCCCAGCTAATTCATCTAGCTGGCACCCGTCTGGGAAGTGCTGTGGGGCTGCAGGTGAGCTGAGTTCCAGCTGCATTATTGAGTGCACTCTTCCACTTTTATCTAAAATGCAACCAGGGCTGCTTGGGAAGGAAGCCTCCTGGAGCTCCAGCATAGGGGTAGGGCATCCTCTTCTGAAAACAGAAGGGCAGTGGCTCCTGTAGGGACACAGGTCAGCTTGGACCTGCTCTGGTCCGCCTCCCTCTTGCTAGGACTGGGGAGACCTACCATGGTTCTCTGATCTGGACTTCCAAACTTGGTCTCAGATCTCTAGGTGCTTCCTTCCATCTACTGCTTCTGAATCTATGAGTTGGGCCAAGGAATCTGCATTTTTAAGCTTCCCCTGATGATTCTGATGAGCACCCAGGTCTGGGCACTTCTAGTGGAGAGTATTACTGGGCATACAAAATCTTTTCTCTGGGATCTCCAGAGATGTGCTGTTTCTCTGGTCTCCTCAAGACCCTGTTCAATCTTGCCTGGGGGTTGGGAGGATTCAAACACAAGTGCAGCGAGTTCTGCTGGACTTCTGGGGAATTGAAAGGGACCCAGAGAACTGGAGGGAAATGACTTATTCAAAGCCACTTCACAGAGTCAAGGAAGTAGCTGGGGTTCGAACCTGGGCTACCTGGCAGCAAAGCTTCTACTTTCTATGCCAGCCTAGAACAAGTTGTGCATTACCAAAACAAATAGTCCCAAGTCTCACTGGGTTAAAACAATAAGATTTATTTCTTGTTTCTGTTACAGGTCCACTAAGGGTCAGCTCTACTCATCTTAGCCATGCAGGACCTGGCTGGTGGGGCTTCTGCCATCCTGAATTTAGCAGCTGCTGTGCAGAAGAGAGCTCTGGAGTCTCCACTGGCAACTAGATGCCCCGACCCAGAAGCGACCTTGCCACTTCTATTTGCAGTCACTGGCCAGAATTGGTCATGTGACTCGATTCCAGTCACAGGAAGTGAGTCCTACTACCAGCCAGGCAGGTGGAAAAGTAGAAACACTTGGTGAACAGCACCCATCACATCCACTCTCAGATGGCTGCATGTGACCACGGGGCCCAGGAGCCCCACTCTGTCCCCCAGGTGTGAGCTGCCCTTCTCTCCTCTTCAAGCCTCTGCAGCACTATCTCTGCACTCCCTTCCCCCTTTTCTCCCCTTCAGCCCATTTTTCTTCCTCCTGTTTCAATCAGGGGTTTCAGGTTCCAGTCCTGGCTTTGTCGCTCACCTCTGTGCAGGGTGATGGGGGCCAGCCTTCCTCCTCAGTAGGGCTCAGTTTACCCTTCTGCAGCCTGGGACTGCCTCTGCATCTTGGCCCCCACTATCTCTTGTGGGAAGCGTTTCTGGAGGCCGATGCTTGTTGAGACAACAGACCTGGGGGAACAGATTTTATTTTTCCTCCTTTCCTGTCCCTGTTTTACAAGAGCCCACATATGTTGGGCCTGAAGGCAGCCCACGCGTCCTAGGAGCTGAAGGGGCTGCTACTGATGCCAGGAAAATCCCTTCTTGGAGGTGGGTACTCCCCAGCTTGGGGCCAGGCCAGTCCTATCTCTTTGCTCCCTCGGGTGGGGGCAGTGATGCTGACCAGGGTGGCAGCTAGAACCCTGCCGGCCCCTGCCCCACCTGGAGCCCACCCAGGAGAGGGCTGTGCAGCCCGAGTGTAGGCGCCACGGCTGGAAGGACTTCCTGGTAGAGGCCGTCCCCACACAGGGGAGTGGAGGATGAGGGAATCTTCTCTGGTCTATGTTTAATTTTTAATTAGTCTGCAAAGCTTAAACATTTCTTACATTTCTAAAATTTGTTTTTAAAGTTGCAAAATAATATGTTCTCATTATAAAAAACAAAACACGAGGTTACAGAGTACAGGATGAGTGTTCCTCCTGCCTCCCGGTCCGCCCCCAGGGGCATCCCTGCCAGGAGTGAGCTGTGTGTTCTTCCAGAACTTTCCCCCCAGACATGCAAATGAGAACACAAGGTTTTATAGGTGCTTCTCCACAAAAATGGGATCATGGTTTTGTTTAGGAATTGTTCTATAACCCACTCACCCATCTATCCATTCACCCACCCACCCCCACTAGCTCTCTTTTGGGACATAAGTACTGGGCCACTGATCCTGTGTTGGACCCTGGGGCTTTTCATGGGCCTCCCTGCCAGGGCTCCTTGTCTGGGTTTGAGGGGTAGGTCACTGCTGTCTCTTACTGCATGGCCCCTGTATGCCAGGTGTCCTGCCCTGCCCTGCCCTGCCCTGCCTCTCCCCTTCCCTCCCCTCCCCTTTCTTCGTTCTCTTCTTTTCCTCCTCTTCCTTTTTCCCTCTCTCTTTCTCTCCTCCTTATCCTCCTATTCCTCTTCCTTTCCCTCCCCACATCTTCCTTTTCTGCCTCCTCCTCTTTCTTCTCCTTCTTTTTGCTGGTTCTGGGCGTTGAATTCAGTTGAGTGCTGAGTTCCAACCCTAGGTCTTTAAATTTCACATTTTGTGTTGTTTTTAGACAGTCTCACTATGTCGCCCAGGCTGGCCTCAATCTTGCCCTCCTCCTGCTGTAACTTCTTGAGTAGCTGACACTACAGGTACAGGTAGGGGCGCTCAAGGCCAGCTCCCAGTACTTTCTTACATGTTACTGATTCTTTGAGGCTGCCTTTGCTCATTCTAGACTGGACTGCACACCACCTGCTCCAGGAAGCCCTCCCCTTTCTCAGATGCTAGGACACTGGGACCCCCGTGCTCTGCCCTCTTCACTCCTCTGCAGATCCCCTCCAGAGCAAAGGGCCATTCGTGTCCCTTGGCCCGCAAGAGCTCCCTGAGTACACAAACTGAGATCAGGCTCAAGGCTGTCGCTTTTGTTTCTAGCCCATGGAAGACACTGACTTCACAAAGGATGACAGCTTCCTGCCAGCCCCGTGCAGATTCAGGATTCAGGGTGGAACCTGGGTTGGGAGTTCTCCCTCCTTTAGCCTTACCTTACCTTTCTCTAGAATGGGCACAACTGATCCTGCCCTCCTCCAGTCTTCCCCCTGCTCCAGCAACAGAACTATATATGTATTCGAGGTAGATTCAGAACCTCGCCAGAGAGCGATGAGTCTCTGTATATCCCTGTCAGTTTTTTTTTTTGTTTTGTTTTTTTTGGTCTTTTTGAGACAGGGTCCTGCTATGTGGTTCAGGCTGGTCTTGGGCTCACTATGTAGCTCAGGTTGGTTTTGAACTTGGAGTGATCCTTCTGCCTCAGCTTCCCAAGTGCTGGGATTACAGGAGTGCACCATCATGCCTGGCAAACTTTAAATTTATCATTTAAACTCTTCTTTTTTTGGTACTGGGGATCGAACTCACAACCTCGCGCTTGCCAGGCAGGTGCCTATGCCGCTAAGCTAAATCCCCGGCTCATTTAAACTCTTCTTAAGTAGACTGTGCTGTGGCATTAAGTATATTTACCGTATTGCACAACTATCCCTGAAATCCATCTCCAGAATTCTTTTTGTTTTGTTGAGTTTTGTTGTACCAAGGATTGAACTCACAACCTGGCGCTTACCAGGCAAGTGCTCCCGGTCAGTTTGAATACCTCCTCTGACGGGAAGCTCACTACTACTCTCAGAGCCCCTTCCTGCCTCCTGGGAAATCTTTTCTTGCAAGGAACCATTTCTGTCCCTGAGGTGGAAATCATAGCCAGTCAGCCCAGGATAGGCTCTCGGACACCAGTCGACCAACTCTTCCCACCTGTCACAGATGCAGAAATTGCATCCAGAGAGAGGTTAGGTGACTTGTTCCAAGTTGCACAGCAAGTGACCAGTTGAGCACTCCTAGCCTCACCCACAGGTCCTGGTTCTGGCCTCATGGGCTCCCTCTGTCTCAGGGAGGTCATGACCAAGGCAGAGACGTGTGTGTGTGTGTGTGTGTGTGTGTGTGTGTGTGTGTTTGCGTTCCCCATCCTAACCTCCCCTCCTCTCCAGCGTCCCCTTGGTCCCCCGCAGGGACAGAAGCCACCGGCCTGGGAAGCCTGCCATTCGGCCCCACCCCCACGTTGCCTGCTCCTTCCCCAGCTCCTCTCGTTTTTTTCCTCTGAAAGGAAAAAATTAATAGAAAATGTAAGTGAGCAATCTCGCGGCCGCGGCGCGTTTTCATTATTCGCGGCTGGGGAAGGCAGGCCGGGGCGAGGATCCCAGCGAAGCATGGATCCTGCCGAGCCGAGCCTCGGGAGATAATTGAGCGGCTGCGGTGGGCAGGGGGCGGGCGCGGCGCGGGGCGGTATTATCATTAGAATTTACATGACACATTAGCCAGAAGTGGCAGCGTTCATCTTTCTAACCAAATCCCATTTACCAAATAAGCAGCCGACACTTGTTTTATCAGCTGGCTTCCTTCTCTACGGCCTTTCGCTCGGAGCCCTGTGGGCGTGGCAGGCGGGGGCCACGGACATTTACTGAGTGTCTAGCGGGCGGTGCTCTTTTGTGTTACTGTAGCCTAACAATATTATACCCGTTTTATGGACACAGACACTGAGGCCCGGAGCAGTGATACTCTAGTTTAGTTTTGCCCTGCTCTAGCAATAATACTAAACTGAAGAGGTTAAATTCTGAAACCAGAGTTCCTGGATTTGACTCTTGAATCTTCCACTGGCCAGCTGTGTGGCCTTGGGCAAGTTTCTTAACCTCTCTGAATCCCCCTCCTCACTTGTGGAAATGATATTAATAATGGTACATATATCAGGGCTGTTGTGAAGACTAAACATAACACTGAGGGCAAAGCAATTAACATTGAGTAAGCATCTTGCACATCTTGATTGCTTAGTTATTGGTATTATTGTTTTTCTTTTGCTTGCTGGTGTTCACTGAGGCTCCACCCCCAAGTGCAAGGAGCTGGGCTAAGCACTCTATTTGAACTCTGCATTTTCTTCCTGATGAGATACCCGAGGCTTTGAGAAGGGATTTGCTTGCCCGAGCTCTAAGTGGTAAAATTTTTTGGGTGGGAACCAGGTCCTTTTGAGACCATGACCTGTGCCTATCTGGCCACAGGAGCTGCTTACTACCCCAACCCCCAACCACCCTGCAAGGGGTTTTCCCTCCGTGCAGGATGGTGAAGTCCTTGTTGGTCCTGCTCCAGCAGCTCCTCCGGTCCCCTCCCTACTCCTCCCTGCCGCCCCAGGGAACCTGCAGAGGTACAGGTAGGGGGTGTCGGCTTCTTCCCCAGGAATGTCTGCTGCCAGTCCATCACTCACACTGACAAGCAAGGTGGCCTGGGTTAACGACAGGGAACCCCTGACTGAGCACCTACTATGCGCCAGGGCCTGGGGAGACAGAGATGAATGAGATGCCGCCTCCAGTGACAACACAAAGGGTATCCCCTGACAGCACATGATGAATTGCCAGAGGAACTGTGAGAGACAGCAGCGCTGCAGGAACAGGGAGCTGAGCTTCAGGACCAGGGGCTTGTTCATTCATCCTTCAGGGGTCTGCAGAATGCCTACTATGTGCCAGGCACGTTTCTGGGTGCCTGGAGCTGTCAGTGGGAACAAGCCAGCCAAAATCACTCCTCCCCCGGAGTTTACAATTCTCAGGGGATGACGAAGAATAATGACATAAACCATAAAGAAGCTAATTTCTGGTGGCAAATGCTTCAAAGACAGGAGAAAGGCTGATGGGCAGGAGGAAGGGGAGGCTCTGTGAGACACTAAGGCCAGAGGAGGCCTCCCAGAGCAGGTCACATTTGAGCAGTGACCTACACTAGGTGCCAGCTGTCCAAGGACAAGGTCAGAAAAGTGTCCAGTGGGGCAAAGGTCCTGGACAAAAAGAAGCTTGGTAAGTTGTAAACATGGTCTGAGGTGAGCACAGCCAGGGTTGGGGGGGCTGTGGAAGTGGGGGGCAGACAGGTGCCAGAGAATGCAGGCCCCAACCCTGCAGGGGACATTCAGGGTCTCTGGGGACTGCACCTCTTCTCTGAATGGCCCCTCTTCTCTCCTGAGGGCCTCTTTGCTGTTCTTTGTCCTCCTCTTCAATCTTTTTGCACTTAAAGTTCCCAAGGGACACACAGCCAGCTCCTGCAGGGAAGGAGCCTCCGCTTCCTGCCCCAGGGCCTCACCTCTGCTCCTCCTGTCTTTGCAATCTGAGCTTCAGGCTCTTTCCCCCTGTGGATCCTGTGCTTGGGCTGTGCCTTGCTTTTGAGATCTTTCCTATGTGTCTGTTTGGCTAACTCCTGCATGCCCTCTAGGCCCAGCTGAAAAGCCACTTTCTCAGGGAAGGCTGACATCTCTTCTCTGAGTCCCTGGATCCCGAGAGGACAGAACACAGGAAATAGCATTAAAATCACTGTTTCAGTGAGGAGCGGGTTTCATAATGAATCGAAGAGCATGTCCCTTTTTGCCTATGCTCTGTAACTTGTGAAGGGTCTCTGGGCTGGGGCTGTAGCTATGGGCCTCAGGAGCCCCCCTTCCCCTGGAGGGGGATGGAAGGGGATTTCCCCACCTCATCCTGCCCCAGGGGGTACCTAAACTGGGGGTGGCTGCCCCCCATGCTCTGGAGCCTGTACTTCAGTGCGCCAGGAAATGACTTGGAGATGCTCTATCAAGCACAAGATATAAATTGCAGGCAGTTTTAAACGTTTGGAGAGATTGCTTTTTGAGTGGCAACCTGCATCTGGGCGTATCGAGGGGGGGCAGGGATTCATTTACTTTTCTCTGTTCTCTCTCCTCCCTGGGGTTCAGTTTCTTCTTGGCCCAGCAGGACACCAGCTCAGGCCTGGGGTAAGAGTCAGGGGGCTCTGGGACAGTGAGGACTGATTGGAGGGGTTTCATCTGTGACCTCCTGCTGTGGGGAGCTGAGTGAGGGGCTGGCAGACACTTGGCCAGGGAGCCAGTGGCTAGGCTGGCAGAGAGCATACCAGGCCTAGCTGCTGGTGGGCAGAGCTGCCTCTCTACTCCCATCTCAAAGAAGACAGGCTTGGGGCTGGCTTTCAATGCTACACTGACTTCCAGGGCATTGATTTGACTGCATTTTTTTTTTTTTTCATTCTAGCCAACTCATCAAATCCCACAGAGGCCCCAGCTCAGCCCTGGTGTCCTCGTTTTTTAGACCTTCCAGAGCGTGGGCTGAGCCTCTGTGTTCAGCCATGAGGTCTGCCGGGGCTTGGGGTTAACAGGAAATGATCTGTCAACCAGGCTGATTGCAGCGGGGCCAACTGCTGACCCTGGGAGCAATTCTTCATTTGTTTCTTCATTTGTTCATATAAGAAATGTGTTTGAGTGTTACTCTGTGCTAGGTATGGTTTGGAGCCTGGGAAAGCAGGGACAAATTAAACAAAAGAGTATCGGCCTTTGTGGCATTTACATAGCATTTGTTCCTTAGCCTCAGTCTAGCTTTCTTCTTCTTCCTCCTGCTCCTTCCTCCTTTTCATTTTCCTTCTTTTTACGGTACTGGAGATCGACCCATGCTTTCAAAAACCCTGTAAGGCACACTAAGGACATCATAGATGGAACAGATACACACTTGGAGGATTGCTAGAAGATCGAACAGAACCCATGCCTGGCACTTGGGGAGGCCACAGAATGTTTGCGTTTAAATCTTTTCCCTGCAGTGTGCAGAGTGAGGCAGCAGCCAGGCTGGGCTTTCTACAAGGACAAGGATTACACCTGCCTCATTCGCCACCAAATCCCAGCCCCAGCCCAAGGCTGGGCACACAGCAGGGATGCTGTAGGGGGGTTTGCACGAATGATGTGCAGCTAGGTACCAGCTACCTCGCTGCCTATCTCTCTGAACTCTCCTATCATTGGAGCATGAAAGTTAAAGGAGGTGCTGGGCGGGACCTGGTGGAACAGAGCAGAGAGGGTGATGTTGGTTTCTCCACTGGGGACTCGCAGGAGTTCTTTGGCGGGTAAACTCAGAGAATCAGCTTGCTGGGAGGATGGGTCCAGCTTCACTGTCAGGATGGAAAACAGCTTGGGGCTGTCCTGTGGTGGCCCTGCAGTGGGAGATGGTCTCTGCGGGCCATGGGGAACTGGACCACTGTGGAAAAGGGGCTCCTGGCATGCCTGAGGCTGGGCAGTAGTAGGGGTGGGGAACTAGCCCTGTGATGCTTATTCTCACCCCTGACCTGGAAAAGGAGCCCTCAGCTCCCTGGTGGCAGCAGCCCAGAGCGCTCCCAGAGGACCTGGCCTCCACGGCATGCTCGGAGAGCTGGTTACAGTTTGAGTTAACGCTCCTTAGAAGGAGCGGATGGGTCCCTAAGGGGCCTTTCGGGAGATTACAGATCACATTCAAACCAATCCGCCCTGGAGAGGGAGACGGGAGGCGAGCACACTAAATCAGCTGTCTGAGCCTAGAAAGCCAGGAAACTGGGTGTGGGCCAGAGTCAGCAGCAGAACAGCGCAACAGAAACACTCGCAGAGGGTGAGTTGTGCACTGGCCAGCAGCCTGTCCGTGCACCCAGCCTCCCTTCAGCCTGTCTGGAGGTGATCAGGCCTATTTGACAGATGAGGAGATAGACACAAATATGTAGAGGGTAAGGGGCTTGCATGAGGTCACATTGCTTTGAACCCATGCTGTCTGGCCCCAGAACAGTGCTGCCAATGGCCTTGCTGCGTGGCATAGCTGGACCTAGTGCCAGAACAGCAAGGGGTTCTTCTGCCTGGCTGGGATGGTGTGGAGGCCCAAACTGTGTGGGGGACCAGGCTCTGTGAGGACACCCTGTTCTTCTTGGTATCTGACTGGCTTGTGGAGGAGATACAGGGTTTGCATCTCTGCCACCCTTTCCCTTTCCTGGGATACAAACTCAGAGAGATGTTCTACCTTTACCCGCCTTGGCTCACCCTGCCTGGAAGCTGGCTACCCTGCCTGCCCAAGGCTCAGGTAGAGACTGCATGGCAGGTATTTCAGGAGGAATGCTTCAGTCTGGGTGTTGGCGCTGGTCAAGGCCAGCACAGGTCTGAAGTGCTGGGAGCAACCAAGGCAGTTACATCAGGGATGCCTCTCCAGCCATCACTGGGAGCTCCATCTGTGGTCCCAGGGCTCAGCTCCAGACCTGACATCAAGTTGGGCCTCAGGACATGATGAAAACATCTAAAGGGTGTGGCTCCAAGACATCCAGAAGACCTCACCCTTAGAGACCAAAGAATTCTCTTAAGCCCTCCTGTTCTGGGTGGAGGAGCTAAAGTACCTGAAGTCCCAGTTCACTTCTTTGCATAAACATTTTCAATGCTTTTATCTGACCTGCAGAATAAAACTTGTTTTAGGCCTTATGGAAATTCCGTAGTTCCTTTATCTCAGCCACCTGTAGGTAGTTACGCGTAAGAGCTCTCAGGGAAAGAAGCCCACAGGGCTGGGAATGTGTGGCCTCCCTGGGCTCTGGGACAATATTGAACTGGCACTTTGAAGGTGGCATTGCTGCTTCTCTGTTATGCATACCACTCCCAGCCTGGGCTAGAGGGGTTGACTCTTTTGCCTGGTGTCATTAGGGTTGGATCTTGTCCTTTCTTCTGCTCTGGACTGGTCTTTAGAACCACTGTCTATTTTGGCTGCTACACTCCACAGAATTCTGGCTTTGACCAGGGTTACCAATAAAATAAAATATTGCAAATTGCAATTTATGGGATAAAAACAAAAGGCAACCTTATTTGTATCTCCCACAGTCTTTTTAAAGTTTATATCTGTGGCTTATTGGTTTACTTTTGGGTAATAACTCCATTTTAAATGGTCACTTTTAGGTAATAACCAATAGATTTCAATTACAGAATTAGAATACATAGCTGCAGGTGATAATCTACTATTCAAATTTGATTATATGTTGAATGTTGTCCTCCCTGAGGCTGTAAGGTGATGGGTGATGGGAAGAAGGGATGTGGCTGCTCTTGAAGACCTCTCCAGGGTGGGAAAGGGGATGGAGGAGGGGAGGGAGCAGGGAAATTCTTTTCTTTTCCTGGTCTGTATTAGCCTTTCCATTCCCAGGGCTGGCTGAGAGGCCTCACCTCATTTCTTCCACTTCCCAGGTCCCTACAGGGCCATTCCACATGCATTCTTTACCGTTGAATCCCTGTTCTTCCTGTCAGTCCCACCGGGCAGTAATTTAAATGGTCCAAAGTTATTCTCCCCCTGGACTCTGCAGTAAACGTTTACACAGCCTTTGCCCCCAAACATGTGTGGGCTACCTACCAGACAGTGGCTTCCTCTCTGCCCTAGTCTTGTAGTTACTTTTCCCAGGCTGGAGGTGGACACCAGGATTGAATCTTGGTCATACCTCTCCCCACTTTGGTGGGACACATGTGTTGCATCTTGGGGTTTCTGTGAAAGCTTTTCAACTCCCCATTTCCTGTGTCAACACAGTTCTGCCTGCTGCAGGACACCGAGAGAGTTGACGGCAGGGTGTGTAGCTCCCAAGGGTGCCCTGGCAGCCCTGCTTGCCCACCAGCCATCAGGTAAGGAGCTGAATTTCCAGGAAGGAAATGGACAATTGGAGTAACCTATGAATTCCAGCTCCATCCTTCACTAGATGATTTAACCTAGGGACAGCTGATTTGAGTTTTGTCATTTGGAGAAAGGGGATACCAGAACTTACCTTATAGATTGTTGAGAAAAATAAAATGAAATAACCAAAAGCACCTGGAGCAAAGAGCCTGGTCATCATGAGCCTCCCATAAGTGCCACTATGTTATTCTTTTTTTTTTTTTTTTTTTTTTTGCGGCACCGGGGATTGAACTCACAACCTCGCGCCTGCCAGGGCAGGCGCTTAAGGCACTGAGCCAAACTCCCGGCCCTGGTTTTTTGAGGCAGGGTCGCACTGTGTAGCTCAGGCCGGCCTTGTGCTCGCGTTGTAGCCCAAGCTGGCCTCGAACTCACAACGCTCCTCCTACCTCAGCCTCCTGAGTGCTGGGATTAAAGGCGTGCGCCACCACGCCCGGCTCACTATGTTATTCTTATTGTCCAGACCATGGGAAGCAGTAGGGTGGTTGTTAAGAGCACAGGCTGTGGAGTTTGGAGCAAGATATTGCTGGTTCAGCTTGGTTCAAGTTTTGTGACCTTGAACAAACTACTAACTTTTTCTGAGCCTCAGTTTCTATAGCTGTACAATGGAGCTTTCATTATCTCTTTCTGCCCAGGTCTGTTGGGGGGATTTATTGAGATAATCTATAATGCTTGGAATCCACAACCTAGTTTATTGGAGGCAGCTGATAAAAGATTGCCATTGTAGTCTATTACTGACAGGAGACAGGATTTTCCTGGAGTTCTAGAAAGTGCCAGTCTGTACTGATGCCCCTTTAAATCAAGCACCCTGCCCTGAGTTATCTGTGCCACTTTAATCGCCCAGGAAACAGCGAAGGACCCAGATATAACTGGGAAGCCCTTGATTTATAATTACTGCACCTCACAGGCAGTAATTTCTCCTCCACCACCCTGCCCTGGTCCTGCATGGTAGAACACAGTTCTCTGTTGTCAAGAGCTAGGAACTTCAAGTCTCAAATTAAATGCAAACAGATGGATATCTCTCATCTGTGTTTTACTCTGCTCTCCAAATTATCCTGGAGAGAACAGGGGAGTAAGGAGGAGCTATCTCTGGCCAGCCTCGCTAATGAGCAGGCTCATCTTCCTTGTCCTCCTTCTGCCGTAACGAGAGAAGAATTGCTTTTCTGTTTGGCAAACCAGTATCAATATTTCCAGAGTGATGCATTGACGAAAACAACCCCAGGCCTTATTCATCCTCTGGTAGCCTGGGTGAGGATGCAGGGAGGATTGCTGGGGCTGTGGATCCCCTTCTGCCTGGCCTGACACCCTACCCATGCAGAGCAGCCTGGAAAGAAGCTAGGTTAGAGACCCTCCCCTCTCTTGGAGACTGCTTAGGTGGAGGCCCACCCAGGAGATACAGATGAGGTTACAGCTGGGCTTTCTGGTTTCTTGTTCCATGGTTTCCTACTAAAGTGGTATTTTCAAACTTTTAAAAAGTCACACAATCTTTTAGAAAGTGAAATCGAATACAAGAAGCCAACATACAAAGCAAATGAAGTAGAAATGCTCCGGGGGAAGTGTGGTCAGTACAGGTGGTGGTGGTGGTGGAACCCTAGTGTGGGGACCTCTCACACCCGCCGTCGACACCGCAGACTCCTTCAGGGGACCCTGGGATTCTATGGCACCTGATTTGAAAGCCCCTGCAGTAAACTCTGTTGTCTTGATTCTCAACAACTGCACTGGGTGAAGAATATTTGGAGGTTTGGATTCCAGTTTTTTTCTTTTTTTAAACCAACCAGAGATTAGAGATCCTGCATGTTGCCCCTTCTGCCATGGGTACTGATTGAGGAAGGATAGGGAAACTGCCCTCTGCTTTTAGGAGAAAGGGTCAGGAAGAGATTAGGCCTCTGAATAAGATGGACCCTGCTTTTGGAAGTGCCTGAATCCCATCTGAGTGTGGTCACTGTTTCCCCTAGGGAGCAGTGAGAGTCTGTCTGAGGGACCCCTCCTTGGATACTGGAAAGAAATGGTCTGGAGGTTCTTAATCCTGGGTTGTCAGGAGCAGCTCTGTGTCCACCAGCAAGACATTGACTGTTCTAAACTCAGTGTGCTGTAAGCTGAGTCTCCTAACTTCTGAGATAGGGCTGATAGCGTGACCTGGTGTATTGGATGATTCCCTGAGATCAAGGGCTTAAGAAGGGGACTGATGAAGTTTCTGGTTCATAAGAAGTGCTCTATATTCGTTGGTACTTAACTTCGTGGGTTCATTTTTTATTCAACAAATGTTGATGTGAAACCCTGGGCCCTGGCTGGTTGCCAAGGAGACAAGCTGGCTGGAAGGGCGGCTGGCTGGGAAGGACGGGGCTGCACGGAACACTTGGTCCCTGCTGCTCATACCTGTGCCAATGCGCTCCATTGTCTGTAGCTCCTTCTCAGAGCACAAAGGGATTCAGAAGTGCATTTGTTTTTTAAATTTTTTTTTTTTAAAGAAGTAGTCATGATGGCATTGTTACTAGGGGGTGAGGGACTGTTTTCACTCTCAACAGTTCTATGAACTTATGACTATGGGTCTCAAAGAAGAGGCTGGGCTCTGTCTTTTTCTCTTATCCTTCCTTCCCAAACAGTCCTAGCACTGAAGTTTAAATACTGTGAGTACAGGTCAACTCTCTCATTTGATGGAACAGGAAGGCTTATAGAGAGAGGTGTAGATTTGACCAAGGTCATTCAGCTGGCCAGTGGAAGAGCTGGTCTGTAAACTAGTTTCTGGGCTCAGGACCTAGTCCTTGGCTGTATCAGGCCACATGGAGCATCATGCTGGCTAAGTGAGATCATTGTCCTGGTCCTCTTCAATGGGAACTTTCCCGAATCCATGTCCTCTCTGTGGTGGCACTAAGCTGGGCTGGTCTGGACTGATGGGGCTCCTTCAGGGCGAGCCTTCAAGAAGAGAAATGGCTCACTTTGTGGACTCCTGGGCAACCCCCAGTTCAGACTTCTTTCCCTTTTGAACTTGCCCAGGTTATAAACCATGCAATTAAGAGCTTGCTAATAAGCCATGCGTCTGGTCCTGCAAAGACAGAGCTGCAGGCCTCTTGCAGGCTTCCTCCTCCTCTGGGAGGGGATCAATGCCTTATCTCAGCCGGGCCTGTGTGGTGAGGAAGGAGGGAAATGGAAGCACTTAATTAAGGCGCAGAGGAGCGGAAAGGGAACACTGCGTCCTCCCTGGTACCCCGTATCTCCCCTCTGAAGGCAGCAGGCACTGGCAAGTCTGCTGCCCCGAGCAGGCCTGGCTCTGGCTGTGGGCAGTGAGCAGAGCAGACAGCAGCAAGAACTTTACTTAAAAATGCGCTCTGGGGTCTGAAGTTTGTATTCTTTCAGGTAAGAAGGACTTTCTTGGCTCTGTGTCACTTCATGACTGTAAGTGTTTATAGAAGAGAGCCCCTTTTACACACTCTAAAGAGGAAGGGCTGCACACAGCCTTCCACATTTCCCCTGAGATGTACCCTGGGGTGTGCCCATCGGTGGTGCCCAGTGCTGCCCTGGGAAGGCAAGTGCCCATGTGTGAAAAGCATCTCACACTTGGAAGACCTGAATTTTCCAGGCCGTTGGCATTGTTCTCCTTGGGTTCTTCCGGGCTCTCCCATGTGCCTCTGTCCTCTGTGAGTTTGGCTGGTGACATCCAGGCAACTCTTGTTCCCTTGGCTCCTACACCTTCTGTCCCGATTGATATCATGCTGTCAAGCTTCACGAGCCCGGTGGCTCCTGGCCTGGGTGGAATCCTTACCCCTGGTTTTTCCAAGCATGACTCCTGTCCCACCTCTAGTCCTTCACAGCCAGTTCTGAGATAAGAAATACCACTTTCTTAGTTCTGTGACCATGAGGGTCCTGGCTGAAGGGAAAAGACAGGTGGGGTGAGAGCACTCAGAGCATCCTGGGCCTAGACGGAGGGCCACTGCTGTCTACCCTGGAGGGACCCCAATACAGCAGTCCTGCTCCATCCTGCCCTGGGGGCATGGGCCTGGGCATTGCCTTCCACTCCTCCCAACCTCCTCCAGGCATCAGGGGGGCAAGTGGAGTAAGCACAGAGCAACAGTGGGTAAAGCTGACTATCCCTATAGGTGCACCTTGCTTTCTCCATGCCTCTGCAAGACAGACTCGGTGAGCCTACTCAGCAGGATCCTCCAGCATGGAGTTGTCAGTGCTCATGCTTAATAGAGGGCAAAGTTTGCTGAGAAACTGATTAATTCACTCAATGTTTTCTTAAAGCAGTAAAGGAGGGAGAACCGACCCCTTCCCAGAGTGACCCAAGGTGGGTTCTGTATAGTATTGTCCCTTGCTGGTCACTCACAGGCATAACTGCATACAGCTCTGACCTTACCCACCATTCCTCCTCCCCAGCGGGTGGGGTGAGCCACAAGCAGAGGGTTCAAGGCTAGTTTCTGTCCTGGTGACTAATGTAGCCTTCACTCCCCCGGTCTCTTGGAGTCTGGTTTCTCACTCAGGTTGTTCACTCCAAGGTCCCATCTGCCATGGGGAAGATGCCTCTCCATAGCACTCCAAGAGCTTGCTACCCTCTGCTTGTTCTTGTTCTGAGTATTACCTTGTACCAGGCATCTCCTGTGCCTATGGAGTCCAGCTGCTGCCTCAACAACCAGCTCCAGCACCTTGGGCAGCAATACTTCTTTCTCTTTCTGCTGAGGGCTTGGGTGATGGTAGGGACACACAGACAGACAGACAGACAGACAGACAGACACACACACACAGCAGCCACATACATGCAAACCTGGGTATGTGAGTCAGTGATGACCCAGAGTCTGTTCATACTGGCTTGCAAGAGCTGATTGTTACAAGTTTAGAAAACTTGTGAGACAGGTGTCAAACTGTTGACAGGCTGAAATAAACTACGGCAGGAGTATTTTCATGGTGGGCATTGACAAATGCTATAAATCAGCCCCTGCCCCAGCAGATTTCCCAGCACACTACTGGATCGAGTTCATACTCATGCTCTGGGCAAGCCTTTACTGTGGGATCAGGAGCAGCTGGGTAAATACTGTCTCCTTCCAGTCTTCAGACAAGTTGGAGCTGTGTTCTGCACAGCTCTCCTCCTTCAAGGGTCCCATCCGAGCCAAGTCCCAGTTGCTGGAGCAGTGGCTGCTCAGGTAACACACCCTTGTATCGGATCTGCATCATTCTCGGCTTCTCTCCAGTTCACACTTCTATTCCCTGGGAACCTCCCTCTGTAAATAAGCTTACTTACATGCAAACCCTTATCTCAGACTTTTTCACGGGTCAGGGTACAAGCTAGAATTATTGCTTAAGAACAGACTATGCTTGCTTGCCTGGCCCAGAATGTACCATTTCTGTGCTTTTATTCCTGTGGTTTTTATTTCCGTGTCTAGTTGTGATTGCAGAGAGACTTCCCGAAGCAATGGTTTTTGCCTTGGGATACCTTCTGTAGAAGTGGAAAAGATTTTACAATATTCCGTTGATTTAGGCAGCAAAAGAAGCATCTTCTGGCCTGGGTGGTCTCTCCAAGTCTTTGGTCTGTTATTCTAACAACTTTTCCCCTTGATTAACTGAGTTCCATTTGCAAGCATAACCACCACCTGTGTCTTCACATGATTAGATTTTTCCCTTGTGTCTCCAGTCACAGCTGTCCAGGAACTTTAAAGATGGAGGTTCCATCCTTAAAGCATTTACTCAGCTCTCCCCCAAACAGATTTTATATGTCATAATCATGTTTCCAATTTCTAATCCAAATTATCTGCTCTAATTAGGTTCAAATGTTGCCCACTGGTAGCTGGTCTGTGACTCAGTTTCTCATTTTTGGCAGTCTCTTGGGTTGTACTTAGCTGAATAGGTTAGATGATGGTTGGAGTTAACTTTTACTTACCTGGGTCATGGACAGCAGCTATTGTAGCTCTTGTCCTTATCTCCTTAAAGTGATCATGCTCCCCAAAGAAGGGCCAGGAGGAAGAGAATTGGGCATTCCTTCCTTCCCTGTCTCTTGATGAGTGTCAGCCTTGGGAGTATGGAAAAGCACTTCCCAATCAGTCTCATTTGGTTTACACAGCTCCATGAGGTCTGTACTCCTTGTCATCAGTCCTTGATGAGAGTGATAGGAAAGATGAAGAAAGAAGATCATAATCATTAGGATCCTGGAAAGGCACATGGAAGAAGAGAAAAGACATGGTGATTGTCAGTAGAAAGATCCTCTGTAGGAGTACCAGGCTGGCTCTCTGAGATCTTCCTGGGCTAAATGGGGAGTTGGTACTATCAGGAACCTCCGAGATACTCCCCACTGGTTCCCAGGAGTCCTCAGAACTCTGCTTCATGCTCTGGATGTGAGATTCTACCTCCTGAACTACAGAAAGAATGGCACTGCATGGGGCTGGGTTCTCTTCCCTGTCAGCCCATGGGTAGAGTGCTATATTTTTGCAGAGCCCAAAGGGAGTCCACAAACAGGAGAACCAAAGTTCTGAGAACCAGTTCCTGCTGCTTCTCTCTTTTTATTTTATTTTATTTTATTTTATTTTATTTTATTTTAAAGATAGTAAAATCCAACAGAACATAACAGAACAAAGTCAATCAAAACAAAGCAGCAGAACTGGTACAGAACTTTGAAGAAAGATACTATGAAAACAATAGCTACTATAGTATATCTTGTTATCCTCAGAATAGCTGACCATTCCAACAGATATAGTAGAATTGAACCAAAAACAAAACAGAATAAAACCAATAAAAACAGAATATAAAATAAAGCAAAAAAAAAAAAAAACACGAAGATCAGAGTAAAGCAAAAACAGTGAGAACCATATTGGCCTCGAAGACAAGACAGAAGAGAATCCCCCATATTTGCTACATTGCCTACAGTCATCTTCCAAAGAGATGCTCAGGTTGCCGACCCCAGGCCTACAAAATCAACAAAACAATACTAGCATTTAGTTGCTTAATGTTCCTTGGTTGCTATCAATTTAGCCAGACCTCTGAACCGGCAGGTTGCTTACGGGGAGGGGGAGGGGTTGTTCTTGATTCTAAGCCTGAGCGCGGGTGCTGCTTGGGCCCAGCAGGGTGGGTCCTCGAGGGGCCCATTCTTGTTCTCTTCTGGGAGTCCGGGAGTCTGTGCTGGTCACACATTCCCCCGGAAGGCAGATTAGTTGTCCTGTGGTTGGAGCCGCTTGGGCCCAGTGGGGTGGGTCCTTGAGGGGCCCATTCTCATTCTCTTCTGCGAGTCTGCACCTGTCTGCTGCTTCTCTTTGTAAGGAACTAACACAGCAGGATCCTTATGACTCTGAAGGACATATTCTCTATGTCCTAATCCTCTGCCCTATGATTCCTTAGATGCTGTGATAGAGACAAATTGAATGCTTCAAATGTCCATTGGCTACTGGACATTCTTTAGCCTTCCTTACAATCAGGTTGGGGCAATGTGAGTGGTTCTACCCAATGAGATGTGGGCTGACCTGATGTAAGTGACTTCTAGGATGGCTCCTGAAAACATGATAGGAACACATTCAGTCCTCTATTTTCTGGTTGGCAACAATAATGGAGGCTGCAATCTAAGCATGGCAACATTACATGACAGAGGTGCTTGGATTCCCGAGTCACCACTGGAGGAGAACTACTTGAGAGAGCCATTGGAGAGCCATTTTAGTCTCCTGATTTGGCCTTTGCCCCCTGATGTTATATATCAATGCATTACATATCATAGTAGACTTTGAAGGTATAATTAAGATTATTAGTCAGATGATCATAGTGCAATTATTCTACATTAACTGGGTAAACCCAGTGTAATCATGTGAATCCTTCAAAGAAGAAGTCAGAGAGCTTTGAGGGGTGAGGACTTGACACACCACTGCTCACTTTGTAGTTGGAAGATGCCATGAGCCAAGGAATGGAGACAACATCTAGAAGCTGGAAACAACACTTAGCCAAGAAGCAGCAAGGATATGGGGGCTCCGCTTCTGTACTGCCAACAATTTGAGTAAGCTTGACTCTTCCTAGAGACTTCTGATAAGAGCTCTGTTAGCAGACACCTTGATTTTCTTCGTGTGATACCCTAAACCAGTGGTGGTGAACATATGGGTCACATGCTGCAGTGGGCTATTTGTTATCATTGAAAGCTCTAAAAGTTTCACCATCACTGCCCTAAGCAGAGGGTTCAGTCAAATCCCACCCTAGACTATTATAAGATAATAAATGAGTATTGTTTTAAAAGCCAAAATCCTGCATGGCAATATGATTGGCAATAGTATACTAATACCACCATGCAGGATTTTATAGGCATAAAAAATTTCTATAATCTATTGAGATTTTAGAGCCTATCTGTTATAGCAGCTAGTGATGCTCACTCTGACTAATACAGGTTCTGTTAGCTACCAGTGTGCAGGGGTCCCCGCTCTAGCCTGGAGGCAGAGTGGAGAAGAGACTGGGTTCTAAGTTAGTGCTTATTTAGGTCTCCTGGAGAGTTAATAGTCTCAAATGGGGGCTGTCATAGTTTTTTTTCCTATTGTTATAACAAAATACCTGAGGCTGGGATCTTTATAAAGAATAGAGGTGGTTTATTTAATGCACGGATTTGCAGGTTGAAAGTCCAAATAGTATGGTGCTGGCTCTGGCAAGAGCTCTCTTGGCTGCATCATGTCATGGCAGATGGCATCCTGGTGGGAGCATGTACCAAAGGGAGATGTCACATGGTGAGACAGGAAGCCAGAGGTGGTAGAGTCCAGCTTTGCTACTTGATAACAACCTGCTCTTTTGGAAACTGAGATCCCATGAGAACTAAATCTCTTCTAAGGGCAGTGCCCACAATGACCTAACATCCTCCATTAGGCCCCACTTCAACACCACCACCCTGAGGACCAAGCCTCCAGCACATGAATCCTTGGGGGCCAAACCACACCAAAAATCATAGCAGATGCTCAGAGAGAAGTGAGGCTGAGGTCTTATGAGTTTTGGGAATCAGGAAAGTGGCCCAAGAAAAGCCTAGAGAAAGGAGAGGTGGATATTCAACGTCATGCAGCAAAATATTAGCAAAGCAGAGGCTAGGACCCAGGATTCCTGCAGTCAGGCCCGGGATCTTTGCCCAAGAAAAAGCACACATGAAACTTTGCCTCTGGGTGTGCATGGGCACCATGTACCTGGCAGGCAGGATTCCTTTTCTCCAGCCCCTGGGTCTGAAGGGTTAATGCTACTCCGCTCGGGAGGCTGAGAAGTGCAGCCTCTCCGCTTTGGTAATTGAAATCAATTTCTCAGCCTTATCTTTAGGAAACCTATATAGTCTAGACTGTAATCTGAAAGCTTGGGCTCAGGCAACTTTTAAATGAAAACCCCTCTGCAAGGGCGGGGAAGGGGGAGAGGAAGAAAAGAACAAGCGGTTCACCTCTTTCCGCGATTTCTCAAGGAGCACATGAGTGTGTAGGGATGTCACTTTTTTTCCTCAGGGTATTTGGCTTCTGAGTATGTGAGATTGTGTTTGAGGATGCCTGAGGGCATATGTGTGTGCAGATGGGGTGGAGTGTGATAGTGGACTGTGTTAATGTGCATGTGTTGGGATGGAGGAGCGTGTATATGTACATATGTGTGCATTCTCCTGTGTGTGTGTGTGTGTGTGTGTGTGTGTGTGTGACAGGACATGGGTGAAGGCCTTCTTTCTGTGTTTGTGTTTGCCTCTGATCCTGTAAGTGTTTGGACGAGGGAGGTGGGTGAGAGCGTGTTATGAGAGTAAATATGTGTGTGTAAGTGCCTGAGTAAATTCATGGGCTTGTAAATATGTTTGAGATCAGAGCATTGATGCATATTTATGTGTCTCATTTTGGAGCATGTTAGCCAATGGCGCCTCATCTCTCAATGCTCCCGGGCCTTGAAACAGTCCCATTGTGTCTTCAGTGGTCTTACAGGTGTGCCTCTTTCCCTCCAAACTTTCTCTTAACCGCCCAGCTTTCCCAGTGCACCCAGAAAGGACAAATCCTCCACTGGCTACCCTGGAGAGGCTTCTCAGCCTCTCCCCCTTCCTGGAAGTTGCTCAGGTTCCCTCTGGACAGTGCCTTTTTAAGGGACGTGTGCAGGGAGCCTAGGTTGGCTCAATTCACAGACCAGGGCACATTCAGCACCCTGCACTGGTCCCCAGGAAGGCTGGGAGCAAGGATGTAGATTTGACAGGCTCTCCTTACAGGCTTAGAGTGAGGTCCTCCAGGTGATGACCCAGCAGGTGGATTCTCTCTTGTCAAAGCTGTAGCTCTAGACACAGAGACCCTTGGAGATGAGGGCAAATTCCCCTCGGTCCCCTGCTACCATCCCAGCAGAGGGTCCCCCGCCCTTCTGAAGTCCCATGGATTTCTCATTTGAAGTCAGTCAGCCTTGAAATCCCTGCCAGTGATTGCAGGGTAATTCTGGGTCTGATAATCAATTCCAGACATTCAGCTGCCCAGGGCAGGGTGGCAGAGGTGCACTTTTCCTGGGCTCCTGGAAGTGGCATGAGGAGGGCCTGGTCTGTGGATGGTCTCACCCCATTTAAGGTTCATGCCCTTCAGTTTAGATAGAGCAGAGACCAAGTGTTGCTAGTATTGGAGAAATTGTCTCTCAGAAAGGGGTAGGGACAGTGAGGGCAGCAGAAAGGACGAACATTTGACTGGCTTGAGGACAAAGAAAATATTTGTGGGTTTGCAGGGAGCATTGTGAGTGGAGGTGAAGGCAGCATAGGAGTGGGCAAACCAATCTTGGGTCTGTGACAAATTAGTATCAGTCATAGAGTATCTGAGATTGGCACCTCTGAGTTGTTCAGTTCTCAATTAGGACATCTGGGCACTGATCTAGTGCTAAGTGACAACAGGGGTGGTGGTGTTGGGGCTGGCAGCAGTGATAGGTTTAGCACTAGTGATACTGAGGTGAACTGTGGTATGGGGGAGTATGCTGCGGTCAGAGGTGATAGGAGGAAAGGGGTAGTGACGGTTATGGTGGAGTTAGAGGTGATGGTGTTGATGCTCTGGGGGGTAGTGAAGGGGATGTGGGCTGTCATGAAAGTGACAGTTTTGTCAGCGGTGATGTGAGAGGTGATGAAGGTGATATAACTGTAATGTGACAGTGGTGATGGACAGTATAACAGGATGGTGAGGACTTTTACGAAGGTAGTGGGCAGTAGGGTGTAGACAGGGTTGTATGAGATCCACAGGATGGGTTGATGAAGTGAAGGAGGGCACAGGGTCCAGAAGCAAGGATGCAAAGAACAGTCAAGGTGGACCTGGTGCAAACCAGATGAGCTGCCCCTGGTGGGAGCAGATAGGGGCCAGTGGTTAAAGCCAGGCAGAAGGTTACCAGTTCAGTGGTCATGTGGTTCTGTAGACCCCCTGTAAAGGCAAAGTTCAGATCCCAGGGAAAGAGAGAGCTCATTTGGAGTCAGGAACCAAGTGGGGTAATGAGCATGTGACAGGAGAACAATGCGGGATTCCAAGGCCAATTGCATAGGTGAGTGCATGGGAGGATGGGTATTGGGAGGATCCCATAGATCAAGACACATCATACCTTGTTCTTAATGAGCCTGAGTGAACAGAAGCCCTGAGCCCAGATGGAGATGAGAAGTACCCCCAAGTGGGGTGACAGGCAAGGCAGAAGGAGTACCAGCTTGGCACTGTAAGACATGGGCTGTACACTAATTCTTATTAGCTATCAAACCTTTTGCAGGTTAGTTACCCTGTGATTCTGTTTCCTATTGCATAGACTGGGGATAATAATGTCTACTTTATAAGGATGTCAAGAGGACCAATGTGTGTCAGGTCATGGAATCAGTGCTTGATAGAGGTGACATTCTCAATTCCTACAAGGTAACCTTCTTTTCCAAATGTGCTCACACCCACTCCAGGAGGGAAAAAGGAGATCTGCCTTGAGATCCAGCAGCCAAGGGACAGGCTCATAATCTTTTCCCTGGAAAGAGCTGACTAAGAGACCCTAAATCAGCAAGATTAACAGGGGCTCATGCCAACCTGGGAATGGGGTGAAATGCCCTGCATCCCAGGGGCTTGACAGCCCTTGCCCCATGCTTGGGTGTCTTCAATCCTCTGTACTGTGTGCTCCTCCAGTTTGTGCCAAGGTCAGATCAGTGACTAAATGCCTGGGTCCCTGATTTGGTCTCTGTTGCTTAAATAGACTCAGAAATCAGTGTCTGTGGCAGGCTGAGAATATCATCCTGTCCTTAAACGAAGACCCTTCCCTACCAAGAGGTCAGTTGGAACTTATTGGGGCCTCTCTTTTGCAGTACTGTCCTGTGATGACAAAAACTCAGGTTATAGAAGCCAACAGATTGAAGGTCAAGTAAGACCTGTCTCTTTTCTACTTGTCCTTGCACAATGTCTTAAATGTTCTTAAGACCCAGCCTTCCTTCCTGTGAAATGGGGGTGGTATTATCAATCTCACGGGTTTCTATGGAAACGAGTATGGCAGATACTCAGTGAAATAACTCCACAATTTCTGCCTCTTGTTGTTCATGACCCTGCATAATCCTCTCCTTTAGGATATTGTTGCACCTGTGTCTTGTTTGTAAGTCATAGAACATAGCAGCACTGATAGGATGCCCCTTCTGTGGCTCTGCTACATAAAGTGGCAAAGCCCATCTTGCTCAGGACGCTCTCTTTCACTAGTTTTGATGAAGCCAGGCCCATGTAGCACCTTCCAGCCTCCAGCCAGCAAGAAATCACAGCTCTCAGTCCCACACCTCAAGGCACTGAACTTGACCACTCTGTGAGCCTGGGAGTGGATCTTTCCCCAGGCAGCTTCAGAGGAGAGCCCAGAACTGGCTGACATTCTGATTGCCGCATCCTGAGATTCCTGACCTGCAGGCATGGTGAGACACTGAGTATATCTTGTCTGCCACTGCTGAGTTTATGCTGATGTGGTTGTGCATCGATGTAGTTAATGAAGTCAGGGGCAGCATATACAGCCTGGCCAGGGCCGGTGTGCATGTGGCCTCCTTCACATGCAGCTGCGCTACTGCACTTGTTGCATTCCCAGTCTGGCTCTGCATGGGGCTTAGTGTCCTGACAGCCCTGGTGGTCCCATTCCCTGGTAGAGAGGGGAGAGGAAGACTCTGTGGCCCAGATTCACACCTCCCTGAGCCTTGGGTCTTGGGCTCCCAAGGATGGATCTGTCTCCCAGCCCAGTTCACAAGCCCCTGATTTGGACCAACCGTTTGAATCCATGAACTTCTGGAGTTTCTGAAAGTGTCATTGACATACTCTGGGGGCCTCATTGTTCCTATCCTTACAATAGGAAGACCACTCACCTCATGTCTCTTATCTTAGAGGCATTGAAGAGGGAGGGAGTTGAGTGAATGGTTGAAGATTGGTAAGTAGGGCTGGGGGACAAGGAGCTTCTGAAGTAGCCTGGAAGCCTAGTTATAAAGTGCAGAGAGCAGGGAGACAGAAGTGTGGGCAGGGGCTTCTCATTATGCACCAAGAGAAAAAGAGAGACACAGCCAGGGAAACAAGTGGAGGCAGGGAGAAGGAAACAGCCAGACAGATCAAAACAGAGTGACGCACACAAACAGACGCAGAGACACAGGGAACCAAGACTCCATTTCAGAGGGCCTGCGGAGACACAGTGACATAGAATCAAAATCACATGAGGATGCACAGACATGTGGGCCCCAGATCCAGAGGCAGCACAGCAAGAACGCAGCCAAATGTGCACGTGCACACACACACACACGTGCATGTGTGTAAACACATTACACCTGTACTCTGAAGAGGCACACCCTGAGCCAAGGCACAGTGGCAGAGCACTATCTCAGCCACGAGGGCTGGCTGTGCGGGGTGCCCATCCCACCTCTTTCAGACTCTCCATCTGGGATCAGGCTGGCAAGAAGGGGGCATTTCTGAGTGTTGACTGCTGCTTGGAGACCTGCATCACTTCCTGGGCCAACTGACCCACGCCCTTCCAGGGAAGGCTCCTTGTACTGTTGGTGGAGGTTTGTTGGGGTGCAGTGGGGAGGAAGGAGGGAGAAAAGCAGGGAAGGTGGGGAACAGTGTGGGTTTGTTTGTGGTGCCAGGCGGCTGCCCCCACAGCTCCATTGCTCCTTTACCCTCGTATGTGGCCCAGAAATCATGTTTGGCGTCTCACATGATCTCCCCGTAAACCCTTGGAGGGATCTCCTAAGTACTACCTCCTGGGCTCTGCACTACACCCAGAAACAAGGCCCTCTGAAGACCCCAGGAGAAGCCTCCATGCTCATGCTGGGCAGGAGAACACTGAGGGGCCAGTGTCAAGCCTAGGGTGACTGTAAATCAGAGCATTGTGATGCATAAAATCTGGGAACATGAGTCTATGAATTGTAATCGAGCATGACGAAATCTCATCAACAGAAGTAAATATGAAATGCAAGATGACGAGGATGCACAGATGTGTTCCTTACCCCCTCCCCCAGTTTGCACCCACGCTTGCTCACAGCTCCACCCCTGGATTTATTCTCTGCACACACTCAAATCAGCCACTGTGTTCTTCCTTTTCTTGTCTCTTGAGGATCTGGGTTGTGTCTTGCTCTGGGCCCTCAAGGCAGGAGCTAGCTCACTTGTACTGCCCCTTCAGGCAGAGACTCTTGGTTGGAAGGGACTGGATAAGCCAAACTCTGCACCAACTGCCAGCCTGCAGCTACTAATGGTGAGCACCTATTTGACATCTTGTCTGTGCTAAAGGCCATCATCCTTGCAGTCCTTCTAGAGCCTTTGCTGTGCTAATCTGTATGCAAAGTTCCAATAGGGGGCTGGCACAGGCAAGGTTTTGCAAACTTATTTGGCCGTGGATAACTTTCCAACCACAGTTGATATTGGCCTCAGCATCCATCTCCTGGGCTCATATTCCCTTTGAATAATGTTGGGATAAGGCCAGTAGACACATTACCTGATTGCAAAGCCATTTGGGGCCCAAACAGGACCCCAACTTGAAAGAAGGTAGAGGTGCCCCAGCCTTCTGACCTTTTTAAAAGAGTGGCAACTTTGTAATCTCATGGAAGATTGGGAAGGGGCTGTATGGGAACGGCTTAGCTCAAGGAATGGAAGTGAAATCTGGCTCCATACATGTTGATCCTCCCTCACAGTGAGTTACAGCTGTGTGAATGTGTGTGTGTGTGTGTGTGTGTGTGTGTGTGTGTGTGTGCCTGTAATTCTGAGCCAGGGAGGATGATAACTCAGCACCTCTGAGATGCAAACCAGACATGCATGGAACAGCCAGTATTGACCCCATCATGGGCAGCTCCTCATCAGGTGAGAAAACCAAAATGCTCATGCTGAGAAGTCCTTGGTCTGGTTGAGGAAAAAATTTTGGACTCCAGGGAGTTCCAGATCTTTATTTTATGAATTTGCAATTGCACTAGGAAGAAAGCAGCCTACTAAAAGTCCACTCAGGAACACACAGACACACTCACACACATTCTGCATGCAACCACACACATGTATAGAACCAAACAACATGTTAGGCAGAATTCTAAGATTCCTGATGGTAGGACTTGTCCTGAATGTGGGTAGGGTCTGTGAATATGATGGCATATCACTCCTGTATTAGGTTATGACTTTGGGCAAAGGTGAAAGGATTTTTTCATTGGTAAGTAGGTTTCCTAATCAGTTGACTGAGTTAACTAAAAGGGCCTGGCCTTCAAAGAGGGTCTGGAGGTCAAAGAGAGTTTGTTTTACTCTTAGAGTTTGTGGCCATGAGTTATACAGCCACCAGGAGACACAGTCTGCCAATGACCACATGAACTTGGCAGAGGGCCCCAAGCCTGAGATGAGACCTCATAGCCCTGTTCAACCCCCTCATTGTAGCCAGTGAGGCCCTACACTGAGCACAGGTGGGCTGGATTGGCACTCTTGACCCAGTGACTTTGTAAGGTCATACTTGGGTGTTGTTTGTAGTAACTGGCTATGCAGCAAAATAGAAAACAAATGCACAGACATCTTGCATCATGAAGGTACACAAATACACATAAAGATACCATGTATACATAGATAAACATCCATGTAGACAGCAACATCCACATTTCTCCATTTGTATATATGCCACATGTACATGCTTACACACATAAACACATATGCAAATGAAAGCAAGGCATATTCTAGGTATGCGGCTATGTACATGCATTTATCCATAAACACTGATGAGGCATGTAAGTAGTCTTAACATACACCCACACTTACATGAACATTCCAGACACAGGTACTTACTTACATGTACACATGTACAATACTAATGGTAGCAAACATGTTCTGAATGACTCCTCCATGTGAGGCTTTGGTTGGTCTAAGTTCTTCATACAAGTTAGCCCACTGAATCAGTGCTCACACGTGTACATGTGATATGTATGGAAATGTGTACGTGTGATTCAATGCACATTGATCGACTTGTCACCAGATTTCTGGAAATAGTGCACTGTCCTGTACTAGGGGGAGAAAGTGAAGATATTATCAGCAGGGGCTGTTTCTGGTGACCTGTGTACTCACTTCTTGCCCGGTGCCAGCAGGGGATTAAATCCAACCAGCTTCCCCTTTCTCCCTTTCCCAAGATGGGTCCCACAAGCCGCCTGCCTGTGGACTGCATCTTTCCACTAGGTGGTGCTAGACTGGCATCTGTGGGCTTGATGGACACCCAGCCTCTTGGCCGGCTGCTGGGGGCAGTCCTTGTCCCTTGGGTGAGGGAAAGCAGACCCAGTGAAGTAAACACTGCTGGTCCTGGCATCCCTATTCTCTATCTGCTCTCTCTCTCTCTTTTTTTTTTTCCCAACAGTTCAATCTGTCCTTGGAATCATAGGTTCCTAGTATCATCGATGCCCTCATCAGCCAGGAGCTAAGCCTCAGGTAACATTGCTGACCAGGTCCTGGTCTAGCTTGACACCCTTTGGGGACTCCCAGACTTTATTAATTTACTTAAAAAACTCTATGCACATCACTATGGCCAAGGCACTGTTCTAATTCTTTACAAATATCAATTCATGTAATCCTATGACAACCTTATGAGGCAGGTATTATTATTTTTACCACTTTACAGATGAGGAAACCGAGGTATAGAGAGGTTAGGTAACTCACACAGCTGACAAGGGATTAGAAGGCAAGGATTCTATGCTCTGATTTAGAGACAGGCAACTGCATAGCTGGGCGCCAAGGACAGAGTCTATGGAGGAGACTTGAACTTGGAACTCAAGTGCAAGGCCGGCTTTTCTTCCTGAACCCTGGGTTGTATCAAGATGACTCCTGAAATTGCTGCTGAGCTGCGGGTTGGGACAGGAGTGGGAGACACCCTCCTTTGTCTGCTCTGATGACTCTGCACCAGGATTTGGAGCCCAAGAAGCAACTTGCTGGCCATGCCAGCTTGCTTTGGATTTTTCACGTGGGTTTCCCCTAAGGGGATAAGGGGAGGGCCGGCTCTCTGCGGATGCCCAGCGTAGGTGAGTCTATAGACTCAGACACCAGAATGGGTCTTTTACAAGATACACAACCCATTCTACACTCAATTGCGTCCCATAAATCAGGTTAACCTTTTCAGCGCGGCTCGGAGAAAATTAATTACTCATATCGGAGCACATGACCTTTTTCCCAGGCAGGACGAAGCGAGCTGCTCTGGAGTGCTGGGCTCACTGCTCCTCACACTGCGGCAACCCAGCCCTTAGGACCCACCCCAGGGCCTGCAATGCATCCTCTGTGCTTTCTGGGGGACCATGTGGAGCTGCGCAATGTCCCTCCAGAGCCTGAGTCCTCCTCACTGGACCTTTTACACGGATGGTGGAGAGAACTCACCTCTGCTTCTCCTGCAGGCTTGAGCTTGGCTCGACAGGGGAGGGAGGAAGGGAAGGGAGAAGTATTTAAATGTTCTATGTTCCCTCTTATGGAGAGATTTTTAGAAACCCAAGAGAGCCCTCACTGGAATTCAGATGGTAGGCTGATCACTCAGGGAAATCCGGCAACTTCACCTCACACTCTGACACCATCCAGCTAGCTAACCAACATTTGACTAAGGGACCTTCGGCCCCTAAGTCACCAACCAGTAATCCAAGCAAACCCTAGTCCATCACCCACCTAACCATCTGATAGACAGCCACACAGAAACTTTGAACTGCTTGAAATTCATTTTCATTTTGTGCAGCCCTAGGGCATATGGGTGAAAAGGACACAAGTCCTGCCCTCTGTGGGCTTAAAATATTCAGCTGGGAACACAAGACATGAAGGAAGTAGCAAGATGGTGCAGAATTACTGAGTAGCTGAGGGCACATTCCGAGTTAACCTGGAATTCTGTTGTTGTTGTTGTTCTTCTAGGACTCGGTCAGCTTTTGTCTTTGCTGTATCTGTAGTTGTCAGCTGCTGGCAATAGAGGGCAGGCCAGTCAGTGTCATTTAGTCTCTTGACCATTGTCCCAGCTACACATGCGTATCCTGGTAGTGAGGACGGGGTGCAGAGGTTTGGAGTTTTGCCTTTGAAACTGACCAGATTTTCTCCTTGAATCCTGGCTCTGCTACTTATTAGCTGGGGGTCCTTGGGTAACTTACCTAACCTTTGAGCATTCATTTTATTGTCCCTCTGATGGGTATCATAAGACCTACCTTTCAGGGAAGCTGTGTAGATTCAGATAACATTTGCAGCATGCTTAGCACAGTGCCTGGCACTTAGTAAGTGCTCATTAAAGGTCAGCTGAAATAATTATTATTATCAGTTGCCAGTAGGATTCTTGACAAACCAGTGAACCCAGTTCTTAAGCTGAGGCTGGAGAAACCACGTGCTTTGCAGAGCGTGCACTCGAGGACAGCGTGAAGGGGGTGACCAGTTGGCTTGCTTTTCCTACCTGGATTGATGTGCTTGTGCCCCTGACCCTGAGCAGGATCCAGAGTCTCTTAGTGTTCTGGTTGCAGCCAGGGAAGGACAGGCAACGCCAGACCCTCTGAATGCAGGGAGTTCTTGTTCTCACCATGGCTTGGAGTTCTAAATTTCATTGGCAGAATCTCCTGCCTGGGGGGGGCACTGAAACTCATAAAAGCTCACAGTCTGTGGCCTGTTGCTCATCTGTGGGGTGTCTCAGGTGGAGTCAGGGGCTGCATGAAGCTAGAGGACTGCATGGCAATAAGGAGAGGATGACCACTTGGTGGAAGATAGGAGAGGGGCCAAGGTGCCACTAAGCTGCAGGGGGTCCAGGTGCAACTGGTAATGGAGGGCGCTCCAGGTGGCTAGGCTCATTGTGTGCGCCATGCCCAGGTGCCAGCCTTAGTGCAGGGGACCTCATGGTCCAGCATCACAGCATTCTGAGGACTCTGAGATGGACCAACCCAGCTGCGATAGGAGCCACATTCTTGAGATGCGTATCTGCACATGCATGTGCCAACCGGATGCTTTGCCTGGCTGGTGTCAGGCCCCTCGCTCACCAGGTGACCCTGGGCTGTTTCCTGTAGACCCACTTGTCTCAGAGCTGCTGGGCATTCCGTTTCCATGTGACTCTGTGCTATGTGACTCTGGTCCAGTCAGCAGTGACCACTGACTCAATGGCCACTGGGAATTTCTCGAGAAGTTCTGGGACCTGTTGACACTGGTCAGCCTGAGTTGGTCTTTGAAAGGAGGCACTTTGCGCTTGGGAGTGGTAGGACAACCTTCTTTGGTTAGCCAGGTGTGCAAAGCTGAAGGGACAGGAAGTAGAGGTTTAGAAAACAAGACGGAAAGTGAAGGTTCCAGGTTTCCATCTGCTTGATAATCCTTTGGAGGATGGTCTCTGATCCCTCCGTTGGGGCCCACAAAACACCCCTACATTCTTGCAACACCTGCTTTAAAGAAGCCCAGGCTTGTCCGCTGGTCTCTGTTTCCAACAACCCACACACCTTTCACATAGCAGTGAGGGTGGGGCTCCCATCCTACCACCCTGGGAGGTGAAGAGGACGAAGAAGTGGGGGATGGAAAGAGGGAGTCATGGAGTCCCAGTCAAATGTGGGTGACGGGGAGTGTCACAGGGATATGAGGAGGGTGAAAAGATCCGTTGTCTGTGTGCTGCATTTCTGTGTGAGATGTGGACACAGTGTCCTGACAGGATGAATGAGCGACAGAGCTGAAGTTTGTCAGTGACACCCCCTTCTGTGCAGAGAGAGGGGGTCCGAGGTGAGGAGCCTCACAGAAATGCGAGGGCACACGGAACTGCTGCCCTCAGACGCCTCTGCCCCGCACAACTAGACAGAGGCCTGCTGTTACCTCAGGAAGCCCCTACTCTGCCCGTGCCCCACCACTGCCTGGCGGGGTGGCTGGGGCTATATGAAGAGCTGGGGCTGCAGAGAAAGCAGTGATTAGGATCTGATGTTGACATGCCTTTTGCCTCCATCCCAGCCCCAGACAGACACACAGACACTCAGATGGGCTCTCTCACACATTGAATTATACACACATACGTAAGACACGCTGACATAGACATGCTCTGACATACACACCGATACATACATAGACATGCCCACACAGTCATAGAACCACATGCAGATATATGCATAGCCATGTTCTCAAGCACACTGACACACTGACATTCAGAGATACACACACAGACACACTGACACACAGACATACTGTCACACGCACGGACACATTGATGGGTAGTTACGGACACACACACCACTGATACATTGACATATACACACACTAACATCCACACAGACACATACTTTAAAATGCAAAGATATACATTCATGTATGTACAAAAGCACAGACATGCATGCAGACGTATATTGTTGCACACAGCTTTTCAGATTCACACAAATATATAACAACATACAGAGACACGAGGATATCTGGTGATCCAGAAATACCCACAGACACCTACACACACAGATATCTACACCAATGCAGATAACAGGTATACAGCATTAGCCCCAGATTCCCAGACAGCCACAGATACCTGCAAACTGATATGCAGACCCCCATGGGCATGCAGAGGCAGACAGGGCAGCATAGGTGCATGACACAAGACGTGTGCAGATACTGCAGGCACATATTCACGGTAGACACACAGCTCCCCAGACTGCAGACACACACAGCCCTCTACAGATGCAGCCCTAGGTCTCTGAGTCCAGCTGGGCTGTGGTGGTAGGGAGGCCCCACACCAGTTAGACCCTCAAGTGTTGCTCTCTTGTTGGTCTCTCACATTACAATTGCAGAAAATGTCACTCAGGGAGGGCAGGGGACAGTTCTTGTGTCACCGGCCTCCAGCAGGTTTGTGTGGGGAGGGCACTGTTCACTCAACTTCTAAGAGAGGAATGGGTCTTGAAAAAGACTCTTGAGCAGGGCCTGACCTAGGAAGTTACAGGACAGGGACAGGTGGGGAGTAGTAGAACCCGTGAGCCCAGAGGGTGCAGGCAGGAGGCCCCACTCCAGGCTGTGGCCAGGCCTGGCTTCCCTAGTCTGGACCTGGGTGCAGAGTACGGAGCTTACGGGTGTCTCGCTGGGCCTGAGGTCATACAAAGCTCCTGCCCAGAACCGGAAGCCCTTAGCCTGATCCTGGTGATGTGGCCATGGTTATATATGTGTATGCAACTGTGTGCATCTAGGCATGCATGTCTGTGGGCACACATACGTGTGTATGTGTAAGTTCAGGTTTGTGTGTGCATATTCATACACAAGGCTACACATGTATAGGTTGGTGTTTACATATGTGCTAGGTATGTATGCATGTGTGCACATGCATGCAGATGCGTATGTGGGTACCAAGGCTGCATATGCTCATGGAAGTGTGGCTGTGCACACAATAAGAGTGCTGTCTTCTGAGCTGTCATCGCTGCCACTGCGTTCCTCAGCCTGGGGCAGCTCCAGATGTTGTTCCGGCATTCCTCATTCTCTGCAGAAAATCAAACAAACAAATGAAAAATTAACACCATTGTTAGCCAGGGACACCCCTGGGCTGATGAAGCTGCCTCCAGCCAGCCCAGCTGGCGCAGATGGTAGACGCTGCAGGGCTCACCTTGGGCTTTGGCACTGGTGCAGACAGGATCACTGGGAGGCTGGCAAGAGCAGGCTGCAATGGCTTGGGTCATGATGTGACCATGGAGGCCATCAGGGCCTCAGGGTAGTGTCTGTCTCTCCTACCCATCCCCCTCCGAAGTTTCCTAAAATGTGTGACCTCAGGGCAGGAGGGTACCCACATACATCCAGTGCTTAGCATATACTAGGTGCTCACTCAATGATGTTAACAGGACTGATCTTTTCATACAATTTCTCACAATAGCATTCGACAGACTGGGGATCTGAGGCTCAGAGAGGCTGTTTAGGTTACCGGAGGCCATACAGTTTGTGAATTGAGGCACTGCAGTTCAAACCCATCTCCAATGACCTCTCAAATTCAGGGTCTTTCCACTCTGCTGGTAGTGTGGATTAATGTGGTGGACTGAAGATGCCTGAAACACACATACCTAGAGACGCGCACACAGGGCAACAACTTTTCTCTCTCTCACACACACGCGCACACACACACACACACATTTGAATGCATCTTGGATTTTTCTGATCCCAGTTCTTTCAACATTCCCATCACCACAACAGCACTAGGCGCCTGGGCATGATTATGTTCCTGCTTCCCAGGGTGAGAAGTGCTCACATCCAGAGAAATGACAATGGTGCCTCATTATCCAGCCGCTTTCATTGTTCCTGGGCCTTTCTCATTTGAATTCTTCCCCAGAATCAGAATGAGTAATTTTAGATGAAAATGCATAAAAAACAATAATTACCAGTGGCTGTGTAGTAGTAAACAGTTCTGCTGGTGGGTCCTACCCATCCGTGGTCGTGTCTTTCTCATCCGCTCCAGCCTTGAGCCTACCGCCCTGGAGCGGGGATTAACTGGGCTGGGGAAAAACATCCAAGGGAGGAGGCAGAACATGCTGGGAGGGGGCAGAGGGCTTCCGGAGGCCCCTGGGAAGAGATCCACACCCAAGGGCTGAAAAGGGTTGTGTCGGTCTGGAGGTTCCTGGGAAACCCCTCCAGATATTACTCAAGTTGCTGACCCAGCTCTGGATGCCTGTGTCCATGGATACAGGGAAGTGACCAGGTGAGGTGTACCCTCCTGCATGTGCGTGTGTGTGTGTGCGCGTGTGCGTGTGTTTGCCTGCAGCTGTGTCTGTGAGCCTGAGACAGTGTGAGTGGTGCTATATGTTCTGGGTGTGGCCACATGTGTGTTTGTGTCTTCATGTGAGTGTGACTATGGCTGTGGGCTTGTGACCATTTGTGGCAGCATGTCCATATGACTTCTCTGGGTGATTTCATGTGTCCATCCATGTCATATCCATGGGGATGAGGGGACCAGGGGGACATGCATTGCTCTGTGTATCTGTGTATGACCAAATGGCTCCATATGCCTCTGTGTAGCTGTGGGTGACAATGTGTCATGTGTGCCTGACGAAGTACATGTGTACATACGTGTGCATGGCACCAGGTCCCTGGGTGAGACTTTGTGGTGTTGAGGCAGGGTGGTAGTGATGACAGAATTTCCCTAGGGTTTAAGGTCATTTCTGATGTCAGGCCTTTGGGTGTTCAATAACAGTCATTTAAAACATCATTGTTTGGGCCACCTGTATTGCACATACAGTGAGAGACTGCACTCCTGGGGCTGGTGGTCGTGAGAAGATAAGAATAATTATATTATATCCCAACAACTGTAGCATCATCATTTCTGATAGGTACTACAAAGGCAAAGAACTCAGGTTGTGTGAAACTATGAAGGTCCTAATCTAGCTCGAAGTGATGGAGGTAAAGAAGGGTTTCTTTGAGAAAGTGACATTCAGGCTGAGAACAAAGAAGGGTAGGAACCAGCCAGGTGAAAGGGGTGTTGGAGACAGGTCTGGGGAGGTGGGAAACAGTGAAGATGCAAAGAAGGGAAGAGATGCAAGGAATAATTTGAGGTTGGCATGAAGGAGCACTGGCAGTGGGTGGTGCATATGGGTGAGGGAGGGAGAGGAAAATGTCTGGGATGACTCCCAGGTTTGGTTCTGGTTTCAGGTTTGTTGGAAGCACCAGGGCCTGAGATGGGGTAGCAGGACTAGGAGCACTTGCTTAGGGAAGAGGAGAACCGAAAACCTAGTTTGGACCAGTTCAGTTCGGAATGCAGGCGAGACAAGGTATAAATGTCCAGGGTAGCAACAGTAGATGGAAGTGTAGAGTAGGAGGAAGGTTTAATGGAAGACAAGGATTTACGTAGAGGGAAAAGCAGAAGCGGGAGGGAAACCAGCTCTAGTAACAGATCTGGAGAGCGGAGAAGCTTTCTTTGCCTTGGTTACAATGTGCAGTGGGAAGGGACAGTGAGCATAATGACTAAGACTGTTGACTCTGCTTCTGAGTGTATACCCAAAAGACTGGAAAGCAGGGACTCAAACAGATATTTGCACACACTAATGGGCATAGCAGCATTATTTACGGTAGCCAAGAGGAGGAAACAGCTTGGATGTCCATCGATGGATGAGTGGATAAGCAAAATGTAGCATGTACACGCAGTAGAATGTTCTTCAGCCTCGGAACGGAAGGACAGCCTGACATACTGCTGTACTGTGACGCACCTCGAGGACATTGTGCTCAGTGAGAGAAGTCAGACACACAGGACGAATGCTGCACACTTCCACTTACATGAAGTGTCTAGAGTGGTCACATTCATAGAGAGAAAAAGTCGCACAGTGGTTACCAAGAGCTGAGAGGAGGAAGGACTGGGGGAGGTTGCTGTTTGATAAGTACAGAATTTCCGTTTGGAGGATGCAAGATTCTGGAGATGGTGGTGTTGATAGTTGCATGAAGATGCAAATGCGCTTAATGCCACTGAAGTTGTACATTATTTATATTTTAATGTAGTTAAAAAAAATAAGATTCTAGGCTCCAGAGCCAGCTGTGCTGCTATTATTTGATGGGCATGTAACCTAAGGAGTAGGGATAATCAGGAGAACAAAATACAGACATTCCTGGGCCCAGTCATATGCCACCAACTAAGCCAAACCTTTATTTAGAATTCTAATGAGAATGACTAACTCTGCCTGAGTGAGGAGGAAAGAGAATCAGAGAGGGCTGGGTTTTGAAGGATGAACAGGAGTTTGTGAGGAAGGCAATTTAGGAAGAAAGTACAGCCAAACAGGAACAAAAAAGCCAGACTTTTGAAGACAAAATGAAAAAGGCTCAAATCCTAGTTCAGTTACTAGCTGTGTGAGCTTTGGCAAGTCACTTGCCCCTTATTAAAATTTGTTTTCTTAGCTGTAAGTTCTGGGTAATAGACAAACGGTGCCTCAGGGTTATTGTAAAGGTGGGTGAACAGGTGCCTGGCAGACTGGATGTTCTACACATGGTGAGCAGTGGTTCTCATTTGTAGGCACTCAGGTTCAGGAGTCTGGGACCAGAAGAGCCTGACATGTTTGGGTGTGAATCCTACAGGCTCACATGGCTCCAGTGACTTCCTGTCTCTGTCTGGCCCAGTTCACTGCATTCACCCACTGGGCCAACCAATAATGATTAACTTCCACATGGAGGATTCTGGGTCCCCACCAGGCTGTCTAGAGCTCGATGAAGGAGCAGACAAGGAGGAAGGGGCTGCTGGATTCTCCCCTGCCTGCTGTTCCCAAGTCAATTCCAAGGACAACTGGCTTGACCTGAGGAAGACTCGGAACCACATAGGTGAACCATGTTCCAGGTGCCCTCTTGCTGCCCCCAGGCCCTATTTGCCTGCTCTGCTGCCCTGTGGTAGGAGCAGTCTGCAGGCAGCTGCTTGGGGGTAAATCGGTGCATTCTGTCCATGGTAGGCAGGGTAGTTGGGGGTGGGGGAATTGCCTGGATTTGCAGGGAAAATCTATGCTAATCCAGCCCCAGCTCCCTCCCCGTGTCTGTGTGCAGTGGTGACACCCGGGGTCCAGCTGGGGGTGTAAGCTGGGCTTGGGCTTTTCTCCACAGTCCATTCTGGGGCTCAGAGGCACAAAGCAGAAAGAGCAGGAAGCTCTGTTCCTTGGCTCAGTGCTACTCAGGCAACTTCATCATCATTAAAATTATACCCTTGGAAACCTCCAGAGAACATCTCTGTGCTTTGTCTTTCTACTGTGGAACTGAGTGCGATGTTGTTTGGAAAGGGATGCTGGAGACTGAGTGAAGGCGTGATCTTAGGCGCATCACATCACCTCTCTGAGCTATAGTTTCCCTATTAGTCATGTGGGGCTGTCGGGATGCTGGAGCTGGGGTAGGTTCAGGTAAGCTAATGGCTATGGATGAGTTTGACTGCTGTGGGAACAGGATATGGAGGTAAGGGTGAGGTGTTAGCCCATGGGAATCCTGAGAGGGATTTAATGCTCTTTGATGGGCTGGACTTTCTCATTGAGGGCAGAGTCTCTGCTGTATCCTTGCCAGCCCTTGGTTCATTCAAGCCTATGGGTATACATCCCATGTGGCACCTTCCTAGAGCAGTCCGCAGGTAGATGCTTCTAAGGCAGAAGTTTTCAGACTGTGGTCCCTGGACTGGCATCAGCACCATCACATGGGATGCGGATGAGGGGAGGTTCACAAATCCACATTCTCAGGTCCCAGCCAGACCTGGGGAACCAAGGGGTACGAGTGAAGCTGGCTCTCTAGGTGATCCTGAGGCTGATGCCTGAGATTACTGCTATAGGTGCCACCCTTTCTGCAACTGCCCCTCCTGCTGGCCCCTCCTCCCGCCTGGGGACCCTCTGAGGGGAGGAGGCTGCAGACCTAGCTCAAGTTTCTCTGTGAGAACCCTGGACAGGGCCAGTATCTCACTTTCCTCTGGCTCCCCATCCTCAGCCTTGAACCTCACCAGTGGGGTTGATGCCAGGGTATTTGCATAGCTCATTAGCTCTTCTCTGGGCTTCGATCCCTCTTAATTAGTTTTGCAAAAAATATTCATTAAAAACCCAAACTCATTACAAATCAAACACGGGTTCTTGCTAGGAATGCGGGAGCAGGTATGTATGAGTGTGCCTTTGTGCTTTCGGGTGGAACCTGAGTGTGTTTGGGAGGGGCCCCGTGTTGGGAGAAGGTGTGTGAATGTGAGTGTGTAAGTGGTGTGGTTGCGCATGTGGTTTCAGTGAGTGTGAAGGTGTGTGAGTTGTGTTCACATATCTGTTCACTGCCTCTCCAGGAAAGCCTTCTAAGCAGCTTTTTCCTCCCTCCTGTCATTATTCCTATCAGCCCTGAAAGGCAGGGAACCGTCACCCTTTCAACCCTCATCTGTCCTGGTGGTTGTGCTTGATCCGTGGCCATAGCTCGGCACCAGCTTCTCCAGTGTCCTCTGGTCACAGTTCCAGTGGCAAGGACAGCCTGTTAAAGGCCTGCCCTGGATAACTGAGCTATCTCCACTGCTGGGGCCAAACCTTGGTCCACTCCGAGGAGTTGAAGAAGCTGTCAGGTGCCTCCCACACAATCCCACTCGCCACATTGTGCCTCCACTTTCCCTGTTCGACCCTTTCTTGTTCCACTCTCTGCTTCTGGAGCTCGGGAGATGACTTCTCCAGACCAGCTCTGGGGTGAAGGGGCTGGGGCCGTCTGGAGATGTTAGGCCTAGAGTCTGCGGGGTACTCCTACTCTTTCTCCCCCTCCCTGCTCACTTGCTGCATTCCCTGCTGGGAGCAACCCTATTTGGAGCCAAGTAAATTTATGGCATAATCCCGCATGGAAATGCATGGAAATTCTGCCAATTACCATCAGGCCAAGAGAGGAGGCTGTGTCCCTGGTGCCCTCCTCTGTCTGCTGTCTGTCAGCTCCCAGCCTTCCGGAAACCACAGGGAGCTAGAAGCCAGCCTGGATGGCCCAGATCGATGGAGTGGGACCATTTCTATGAAACTGTTTATTTGTCTCACCTGGCCTTGGTGGTTGGTAGCAGGAAGATCTCCTTCGCATCAAACCCGAGCAAACCAGGGAAATGTCATCCCCAGTCTTGGCGAAGCCGACAGCTGATGCGATTTATCTAACTGAGATCAGTTCATCAAACTTGGGTAGAGCTGAGCGGCTGGAAAGACGAGAAATCTGATACAATCACGTCTGCTTAAAATGCAAAGGCTTGTGAGATTTTGGAAACACTGTAACGGGAGTCTCAGGGAAGCCAGCAGGAAAGGTTAGCAGTGCTGAAATGAGTGGGAGGAAGACTGGCTGGGGAGGAGAGCGGTAGGGGAAGGCAGAGGCCAGGGGCACCTGTGTGTCTGCTCTGTGCTGGCCACTTTTGTTACCCAAACCCCATCTGGTCTGACGATGGAGGGATGATACCTACTGTGTGCAGACCCAAGACTGCTGGGGAATTGGGGTGGGGGTTATGGGAGACAAGGCTTCCATTTGAAAACTTCCTACTTTAATGGAGAAGGCGGACAGAGGCCTGGTGACCTGTAATGTTATGGAGTCTATGACCAGGGTTTCTGCCAGAGGCTTAAGGTGCTGATAAAAAATTAAGGGTAGGGTAGGCGTCGTGCTGAGGCACACAGGCCCTGTGATCAGATAAGCCGGGTTCAAACCCCTTCTCAACATTTACGTACCAACTGTGTATCCTTTGGTGAGTCGCTCATGCTCTCTAAACCTCGTCTTCTCCCCTGTGGGATGACTGTACCAATCCCTCCTTCTCAGGGAATTGTGAAGAGCGGTGAGATGCTGTGTGTAAGATGCTTGGCCTACCTGTGTGGCCAGGAATGGGGCTGGCATCCAACCGGTGGGGCTGGCAAGGCTTCTGGGAGGTGAGACGGATGCCAGCTAGACCTGGATGGAGGGCTAGGACTTTAGTTGGGGGAGAGGTCATGGGAATGGCCTGTCACTATGAAGAGGGACATAGAAGCAGGCTATCTCCTTCTTCCTGTCCCTCTACTGTCCCTGCAGGGGCAGAGGGGGAGGTCCCTGGGCTGGGGTGATGGGGGCTTGTCCTGGAGGAGCAGCTTCCCTCCTCTTCCCATCAGTTCCTGCTTCCAGAAAGTGGCATCAGCCTCCCCCCGACGAGCCTCCCCTCCTTCCCTCTTGCTCCCTTCCCTGTGCGTATTTATCAGTCTGCCTGAGCTGAGCTTAGCAGGGACCAATTTCCTGCCATCAGTCAGAAGTGATGGCATTTGTAGGGCAGCGCTGAGGCCTGAGAGGGGGAAGGAGGGAACTGGTTGCGCCTTCCTCCGGGACTTTGTGCTCTGTCCTGGCCTCCCCTGGCTGACCTCCATCCCTCTGCTCTGCCCGCTCTTCCCTCTGGCCAGGCCTCAGTGAGCAGTGAGGAAGAAGGAGGAGAAATGGAGTCCTCATTGTGGGGGCAGGGTGTGGGGGTGGAGAGGGATTCAGAGCTGGGGCTGGGCTGGGCTGGGCTGGGGGGAGGGGTGGCAGCACAGTGGGGACACGCTCTTCAGCCAAAGGGAACTACTTTGAGCAGGTCATTAATATTCTAGATTCAATCAGCAGGGCCATGGGGGCCCCTGGGAGACCCTTGTCTCAATGCAAAACAGACAGCAGCTCAGGGGCCCAGTAAGGAAGTTAGGACTCTAGCTGTGCAGGAGCCAACCTCTCCTAGGTCATGTTCTCAGGGGTCCAGGCTGCTGGAGGCTTCTCAGCCTAGGCAGGGACAAGAGAGCTGGATTGGCCTCAGGCCTGCAGCTGGCCCAGTTGGGCTACCTCCTCTTGGAAGCCCACCCTTTGGGTTAGGAGTCATACCTGGGGCTCCAGGGCCTCCTCAAGCCCCTCTCTCCTTACTTAGACATGGAGCTACAATTTATTGACCACTTATTATATGCCAGGCCCTGGGCCAAACTTTGACATATATTAACTTATTTAAGTCTTTATCAATCTGGAGAGACAGACATGATTAAAATTATTACACTCTTTTGGATGAAGAAATGGATTCTGAGAATCTGCATAATTGCTTGAGGTCTTATTTCAATTGTCACCTCCTCAGAGAATCCTACCCTGATGATCTATTTCTGTCAGTTCCTTCCTGTACCCTGCCCTGGGCTTTTCCGTCTTACCACTTTGTTTTGTTTTCACTTTGTTTATTTTTCTGCCCCTTCCCCTAAAGTGTAGGCTCCATGAGGGCAGGGATCTTGTCTTTTGGTCCCCCTATGTATCCCCATGCCTAGAATAGTGTCTCAAACAACCGTTAAATTTGTTGAATGAATGAGAATGAATGAATAAATATCACTTAGCTAATGATGGCAGAGCAAAGATTCTGATCAAGATGTCTGCTTCCAAAGACACTATCTGCTCACGGCCACTGCACAACAGCGCTGCCTGCAAGGTCAAGGGCAAAACAGTCAGGGTGCGGGGCAGTTCTCACAGGTGGTTCAAGGCTGGGCTCCGTGTCAGTCAACTGCAATTCTGGAATTAGCAGCATTAAACCAGAGACGTGAAAGTGCAGCCCCCAGCCCCTCTTGCTCTTGGAGGATGACAGCTGAGGCTGGGGTAACCTGCAAATCTACAGCCCCAGGCATGGGCTGGGGGAGGAGTGAGTTCTTGGCATTCATCAGGCTCTGGGCCAGAAGTCAGACCTGGATGGATCTGCTATTGATAGCATGTGCCACCGGGGCATGCTGGGGACTGCAGGAATGGGGGCTGCTCCTCGAGCTCCGATATTTATTAGGATTTGGGGTGGGGGAGGGATTCTATTTGTCTGGGAATGATGGGGACTGGGAGAAGAGTTTTCTGGAGATGAGTGGCAGGAGAGATAAGGCTGATGTGTGACTTCTGATGCTTGGTTGGTTTGAAAATGAGTCCTGGGCCCAGATTCAGATTGACAGGGGGATCAGAGAGGGCTGTTCAGCTTTCTGCCTTCTGATTTTGAAAAAGGCCCTGGAGTCAAGAAGAAGCTGGGTCCTAGTGCCAGAGGAAGAGCTGGCTGTATCATGGGTCACCTTGGCCAGGCTGCTGGGGAAAGACGGGATCCAGGCTGGTGTGTTCTGGAACCAGGCTCTGGGTCTCTGGCCTTAACCTCTGCTCCTGTCCTCCAAAAAAGCCAAGAGTTTGAAGAACAGAGGATAAGGCATGCACTGGTGTGTGGTCAGCAGATTGGACACTTTTCACAGGCCTTTCTGTGTCCCTTTCTACACTCTCTCCCTGCCTTGTTCTACAGAGGGTAGATTGGTATGGACATTTCAGTGGGTCCTTTGTCCCAGTGCTGGGTGACATGGGCAGGATGGAGAAGAAGATCACTATTTCTCCTCTACCTCCCACTGTTTCTTGCTGTGATTGGGGGTCAGTTATGACCTTCTTCTGAGGCCTTAGAAAGTTCCCTTCTTATACCTTTTAGGCCTGGCTAGTAATGGCTTCTCAGGCCCTGAGATCTATGCCACCCCTTGTTGACATCCCTACATCCTACCCACACTTCCATACATTAGTAAATAATTAGTAAATAAATTAGCGAACAGGTGGTACGTTAATTTCTGTTTAATTTGAACATGACATCCATTTCCTGCTGGGATCCTAACTGATACATTATCACCTTGATCAGTAAAGTTGCTCCTAAGGGTGCCAGTGGTCCTGTGGATCTGTCTCTTGTTTCAACTGTTTGGACGAGGCAGACCTGGGATGCTCCCTCTTCCTGCCACCACGGCCCTTCTCCTGTCACAATCTCCAAGGCCATCTTCTTGGCCATCCCTGGCATCTGGAACCGTGTTCTGAGAATCAGGCAATAGGTCAGATTATTCCATTGAGCTGGAGGCCACTGTCAACTGCCTGATCCACCTGCACCTCTGGGCCTCCTGCCCCTGTCTGTCTCTGAGCTTCTGTTTTGACCTGGACAATGCGTCTCTAGAGGAGACACTCTCAAGGTGGTGGAGAAGGGTATTTGGAAGCATCTTTTGAAAATGCAAAACCAGTGTGTGACTCCATGCTCCTTCAGGATCTGGAGAAGGGGTCCCAAGTTGAGGGTGAAACCCTCTCTCCCCTGAAACCGTCACGGGAGTGTCCTGGCCCTGGAGCAGAGCCTGCTTGAACCAGGCCCCTGGGATCTGCATGTCTTGGGCTCTGTCTGCACAGGCCCCACTCCTGCGACTTCCTGGGGAGTCACTTCTTAGATGAGGATACTCATTAAGAGGATGGATGACTCCATGATCAACCTCTCAGGGCTGTCTTGCCCTTTCATGAAATTGGGAGCCTCTGGAGCCCTGTGACCTCTGAGGGGCCCCTCTGCATCTCCTGGTAGCAAGGTGTCTGCTTGAAACACTGTATTCAACTACGTTGCAGCCCTCTCCTGAGCCCAGACCAAATAGAGACTCTGTGTGTGTGTGTGTGTGTGTGTGTGTGTGTGTGTGTGTGCATAGCAAGGAAAGAAGAAAAAATGGTGCTCCATGAATATTCCCCAGTGTGACAGGGATAATGGAAATTGGTTTGTTGCCTGGGTTTCCGAAAGCTGCTTTCCTGCCTGTGCCCATGGGTCCACCCTTGAGGCAGAGGAAGAGCCTTGACACTGTGAGCTGAGGAAGTGGGTACAGTGCTACTCTGCCTCTCTCTCTTTTCTTCTCAGGGCATCAATTTTCTCATCTATAAATGAAGGTAAGTGTACTGTGGTGATCACGAGGTACAGGCACCAAGCGTGTGACTCCATGAATTTTCCCGTGCAATGGCTTTTCTTAGCAACCCTCCACGATAGGAAGGAAACAGCCTCAGAGCCTGGAAGTGGAATTTGAGTCCAGACCTGCCTGTACTCTTTACCCTGCACCTTCTCTGCAGCAGGGTCTCAGGATCAGCAAAGGGTAGTTTGTGTGCTGCCTGCCGTTCAGCATGGGACAAACCCCCATGGTGGTGGTGAGGGTCTCTTCTCCCTTCCCTGTCACTCCAAAGACAGCCAGGCAGAGAGCAATTTGGGGGAGCACATGGGCTCCCACATTCCCTTGGGGATGAGGACACTACTTTCTCACCTGAGCTGGGGGTACTATTTTCCTTTGCTTCACAATGGGAGAGATCGTTGCTTTCATGGCCCCAATTCCTAATTTGCCTATATGCACACTGGTGTCCTGGAACTTTGCAGCCTCATCCTCCTGGGACTGTGGGCTTGGCACAGGACTAGCTTTGCACAATCAGATAGTAGAAAACATCATGTAAGCACAGGCTGGAAAAGTGTTCTCTTGGACCCTTGCCACTGTCCTCAGCACAATCCAGTGCTGGCGTCCTGCAAGATAGGAGGACATGTGGAGCAGAGCGCATCTCAGCTCAGGCTTCTTAGATCGGAGATTGCCCAGCCATCTACTGAACAGACATTAATGAGGTCACATCAACCAGGCCTGACCTAGATGGGCAGTTCAACCAAATAATTATTTAATAGCTAGTTATTTAACTAGAAATAATAAACAGCTTTTTTTGCCACTAACTTCTGGAACCTGGGGGTTTCCCTCTTGGAAGCATCTCCTTCTCTACCAGTGCCAGCTCAGATCTGGCATTTGGGACCTTGAGGGGTGAGGATGGGCTAGAAGTGTATTTATTGATATCCAGTGCATGCCCAATGCTCTCCTGGCCCCCTGGAGGCCTAACTGTGGACTTTCCCACATTTTTTTCCTCTGGGGGTTTTGCCTGGTTCCCCAAATCTCTGGACTGACCGTGTATGGGGTCCTCTTTTTCGTAGGAGCTGCACGTGGAAGAGAAGTCATGGAGTCCGCAGCAGTGTGACCCAGGGATCTCTGTGACCTCCTCTACCCTACAACCCCAGAAGAGAGAAGGATGCTTCCATCAGAGGACACTGAGCCCCTGGATGTTGTTTCCCCCACTTGTCTACACAGGTCTTTCTCAACGCTGTGTGTTGCAGGTGGGAACCCAGCAATACCTGCTTCACTTCCGGGGGTGGAGCCCAGCACCATCTCTGTCTGGGAGAAACTCCAGGGATGGGCAAAAGGCAAATGCCTCCTGGGAGGTAGGGGCCATGTCTGAGCATCCCTGTATTCCATGCCCAGTGTAGGCCAGGCACACACATCTCATGGCCACGAACAGGAGAGATTCAGCTGGTTCAGGAAACAAACCCCAGACCAACTTCTCTCTGCCCCTTTGCCCCCTTCATTCTTATCCAGGTCGTTGCTATTCCCACTGATCCTAGAAGGTGACTCTGGTCTCCAGGACAAAGCACAGGAGTGCCTTTCTCCTATCCCTACTCCTCCCCTTTGTTCCCGGGTTTCTTTCTCATATGAATCAAATTGGGTCTCATTAGAGCCCTTGCCCATCTTGGGACCTGCCCTGCTGCAATCACTGCTCAGGTCCATGGCTGGCCTCAGGCGCATCTGCCTCAGGTCTCTATCCTTCCAAGGCCAGGGCTGGACTCAGGCGCATCTGCCTCAGGTCTCTATCCTTCCCAGGCCATGGCTGGACTCAGGCGCATCTGCCTCAGGTCTCTATCCTTCCCAGGCCATGGCTGGACTCAGGCGCATCTGCCTCAGGTCTCTATCCTTCCCAGGCCATGGCTGGACTCAGGCGCATCTGCCTCAGATCTCTATCCTTCTGAGGCCATGGCTGGCAGCCCTCACAGCTACTCCTGCCCCCACATCAGACAGTTAGAGGGGTCACTTTCATTTCTAAAATTTAAATTCAATTTAATATTTGAATGGGCAATAAATTCTCATGGTTCAAGGGTATCTGCAATGAAAAGTTTCCCTCCCACTCCAACCCCCAGTCTCCTAGATCCCTCCCAAAGGCAAGGTCGCCAATTTCTGTGCCTCCATCAAGACAGTCTAGGCAGACAGTTAATCACATGCACAATTCTATAAAATATATTCTCTCCATCTTCTGTTCAAAATATTAACATAGCCTCCACAGAATCCTTGGCTTTGTTTTCTCACTTAACTCTCTATTTTAAAGATCACCCTGAGATGGGAAGAACTTTCTTATTTTTTTCTGGGAGATAAAGTACAAATATGATAAAATTCTCCCTTTTAAGACTAAAATTCAGCCAGGTGTGTTGGCGCACATCTGTAATCCCAGCACTTGGGAGGCTGAGGCAGGAGGATTGCCATGAGTTTGAGGCTAGCCTGGGCTACATAGTGAGACCCTGTCTCAAACAAAACAAAACAGAACAAAACAAAGCAAAACAAAACAAAACTAAGCTAAACTAAATTAAACTAAAATTTAGTGGTTTTGGTATACTTGCAAAGTTGAGCAACCATCATCACCATCTAATTATTGAACATCCCAATCAAGGAAACTGTACTCATTAACAGTTACTCTCTCCAGTCCCACACTGTCCTTGCCCCACTTCTAGAGAAATTCTAATTGAATTTCTGTCTCCATGGATTTGCCTATTCTGGACTTCGTATCAGTGGAGTCATACCATATGTGACTCACTGTGTCTGGGTTCTTTCACTTAAGATGTTTTCAAGGTCCATCCACATTGTAGCATGTATAAGTACTTTATTTCTTTATAGTGCTGAATAATATTGCCTGAGATGAATATACTACATCTCGTGAGTCTGTTCATCAGTCGATGAATTTTTGGTGGCTTCCACTTTTTGGCAGTTATGAAATATGCTACTATGAACATTTGTGTAGAAGTTTTTGTGTGAACATGTTTTAAATTCTCTGGGCATGTGCTTAGGGGTGGCATGCTAAGTCACTTCTCCTGAATGGCTACCTAGTGTATCACTGTGTACATATAATTGTACCACTGATGGAGGTGTAGTTTTCACCTATATATATATGTATTCTACTATTTCATTGTATATTCACCAACTCACACATATTCACACATCTCTTTTTGTGTAATTCCTAGATGTGTAATAGCTGTGCCATAAGCATTAGTGATTTTGATAGATGTGACCAAATTGCCTGTCCCTCCATTGAGATTATGCCAACTGTGATGGAAGAGATACAGTTTGTTCTCATCTTTGGCAAACTTTTTGACCTTTGCCGATCCGATCAGTAAAAAGTGTATCAGGTAATTTTATTCTGCATTTTTCTTATTACAGGCAAGGTTGAGTGTCTCTCCAAATGTTTAAGGCTTATCTCTATTTCTTGTGTTGTAAACTATAGTCATAATCTTTGCCCACTTTTTATATTGAGTTATTTACCTTTTCTTATTGATTTGTAAGAGTTTTTACAGGTGACAAATTAGCCTTTATCTTAAAAAGCACCAGGTATCTCTCCCAATTTGTTGTATTTATTTTGTGATTTCTGCCTTGAAGAAAATTTCTGTCTTATATAGCCAAATTTATCAATTTTTTACCTTCTGGATGACTTGCCAAAGGCCTTTCATGAGCTAAAAATTCTTATTAAGAATTTCCCCTTGGTTTCTTCTTGGCTAGTTATTTCAATTAAAAATATTTCAGCTTGTTATCCATCTCCATTGACTCATAGATATGAGTATCTAATTTTAATTTTTTCTCAATGGATACTCTGTTGTCCAAACAACATTATTAAATAGTTCATTGTCTCCTTCATAATTTCATTTGTCCCCCCAGCTTTATTAGATATAATTGATAAATAAAAGTTATCCACATTTATGGTGTATAACATGATGTTTGATACCTGCATACATTGTAAAATGATTAAATCAAGTTAAATAACATACTCAATCACTCCACATACATATATATTTTATTTTTAATTTTTTTCAAGACAGAGTTTGGCTATGTAGTTCAGGCTGGATTTGAACTCACTTTGTAGCCCAGACTGGCCTCAAACACAACGATCCTCCTGCCTCAGCTTCCCAAGTGCTGGGATTACAGGCATGCACCACCATACACAGCTTTTGTAATTTTTGTGATGAGAACATTTAAGATCTAATTTCATGAAAATTTTAATGTATTATTAGCTATAGTCACTATGTTGTATAGTGGATCTCCAGAATTTACTCACCCCTTTGTGCTTTTTAAACAGTATCTCCCTTTTCCCTGCCACCTCCCCAACCCTTGGGTCTGGTAAGCACCATTCTACTATTTGATTCTATGAATTCAAGTTTTTTAGATTCTACATGTAAGTAGGCTAATGTAGGACTTGTGTTTCTGTGCCAGACTTATTTCACTTAGCATAATGCCTTCCAGGTTCATCTATGTTGTTACAAATAATAAGATTTCTCTCTTTTGAAAGACCGAATAGTATCCTATTCTACTGGTGAACTTCCTGCAGCCAGGAAACAAGTACCTGCTACCCACAATTTAAAGGAGACAGTTCTATAGGTTTCAGTCCATGGCGGGCCGGCTGCAATGCAGCGACATCGTGGCAGAAGGGCATAGCAGTACGAAGCTGTGCCCTTTATGGAAATTTGGAATCAAAGCACAAGGGAAGAGCGCCAGAGAGGAAGAGGCAAAGGACCAGACTCAGTCCCCCAGATCATGCCCCCATGACCTGCCCAGTCACCTCCAGAAGTATGCTTTACCCATCTCTCAAGCTAATCAAGTTGACAATTGAGAGTAATTGTCACATCTGCTGTGTATATATAGCACAATTTCTTTATCCACTCATCCACTGATGGACACTTAGGTTGATTTCATGTTTGGCCTATTGTGAATAATGCTGCAATTAACATGGAAGTGTAGCTAACTCTTTAGAGATTTTGATTTCAATTCCTTTGGATGCATAACCAGAAGTGGGAGGGCTGGATCATATGATAGTTCTATTTTTAAGTTTTTGAGGAACTGTCATAGTGTTTTCCATAATGGCTGTAATGAATTTACATTTTCAGTAACAATGTACAAGGGTTCCCCATTATTTTTGCTAACACTTGTTACATTTCTCACAGGTGCGAGGTGATATCTCATTGTGGTTTAAATTTACATTTTCCTAATGATCAATGATGTTGAATTTTTTTCATATACCTGTTGCCCATTTATATGCCATCTTTTGATCCTTTGATTTTTTTTT
>RJWM01007863.1:0-75704 GCA_004363535.1 Dasyprocta punctata | reverse complement strand
GAGTTAACAGAAAATCACTGTTGAATAAGTGGTCAAAGCGAGAGGGAGAGGGTGGCTCTGAGCTTGGAATGAAGACAAGGGTTATTTATTGGAGGGAAGGGGAATTTTTATTCTTATTTGCTGAGTGTAGGGCTGTGTGCGCTGCAGAGATTAGATTAGGAAGAGCGCATGGCTGTTCACTTGGGACCTAATAAGAACTCACTGCTCTGGGAGGACTCTGGGGGAGTGAGGAGAGTTGCTCCTTACTTGGTCTCACGGAGAGAGTTGAGTGGGTGCATAAATAAGGGATTTGAAAGAGCTAGGGGGCACGGAACAACTACAACTTTGGGAAATAGGTGGTCAAAAGGGGGAATCAGAGGAACAGTAAAGAGTTTGAGTGTCAAACCAGCTAGGAATGGGAGTGGGAAGGGGGAGATTGCCACTAAGAGGAAAGGGGCATCCAGCATAACTAGGAGGAGGAGAGGAAGACTCCAGTTCTTAGGTGCAGAGTGAATAGATTGAAATATACGAAACAAGCATGGCAGAAACCTGTCAGAAAAGAGAGGAAGCCACTCCTTCCTGGACTCCATGTAATCCTGTAGTTGGAGGAGAAGCCTGCTTCTATTGATAGCCCTTTACCTTCAAACAACTGAATGCCTTTTGTGATTCAATTGCCTTCATCCAGAGTGTCATTGGGTTTGGAACATGGATGAAATTCACTCCTTTGCGCCCAGAAAAATGTAAGCTCTCTAATTTAGGAATTTGGCGAAGTACACTTAGCTCATCTTGCTTTGAGAGCCAAGCACAGTCGTTCTATTTTGTGTTTGTTTTACCAGGAAACCTTATTAAAGGGAAGCATTTGTTTGAAACTTTGAGCCAATTATTTTCCCGCACCTTTTGTTTGCTTTGTCCTTTCACAAATGCACTCCTGGGCGAGAAGCCATTTTTCCCTCTCTTTCGCTGGAATCCTAAATTCACACAAATAAGGGTGCTGTTTGGCATCCTCACACATGAAGTCATCTCAGTAATTAGTACAAGCGGTGGATTCCAGCCAAACAAGGGAATTGCGGCACTGTAACCTGGAGGACTTGCTGCAGATGACACCGTCCATAAATCTGTGGTTCTCTACCGTAGGGACCAGAGGCAGGAGAAATCCATTATAAAAGTTTTCCTTTGAGCCTTTGAAACCCCATCTGGACATTTTGATGCATCCGTATCACCTCCTAATCTGTTGGCAGACTGTGTTCTGGAGTGTCCTTACCACCGATGCGCCGTGTTTAACCACAGGTTTGGCAAATCAAACAGAGGGGGTTGGTAGGCGAGGTTTGACATAGACAGGCTGAAATATGGACGCAATCACAGTACACACACACACACACACACAGAGCAGCAGTAGCAAACTAGGGATTCAAAGAAGGGAAGGAAATCAGTGAAATTCAAACTGCTAGATAGTGGCAGCTTTCAAGTTCTTCAGCAAATATTTGGGGACATGAATGAGAATGGAAAGGAAGTTGTGGCTAGCAGAGAACCCTAGTGAAGGTGGATCACGTTACCAGGGTTAGGGCAAAGTTCCCAGCTCTGGTGAGTCCCAGTGGAGTAGGCTCAGCCACCCATCCCAGAAACCAACTGCAGACATGAACAGCAGTGGAGGCAGGAAAGGAACTCTATGCGTTACTCTCATTGTCACCGTGCAGGCGGCACAGAGGTCTGGTGACCTAAGCTCTGTCTTCAGAAATGCTTGCAGGTAGCTGGGTGCGGTGGCGCATATTTTATAATCCCGGCAATCTGGAAAGTGGAAGCAGGAGGACTGCAAATTCATGCCCAGTCTGGGAAATTTTGTGACTTACAGAAACCTTGTCTCAAAAATAGGAAATAAAAAAAGACTGGAGAGGCAGTTCAGCTAGAAGGCCTTGGGCTCAGTCTCTGGCACCACAAAAGTGCTTACATCTGTTTCAGTTATACAGAGAAAAGAAAAAAAGCAAGGGATGGGGGTTTCCATGGTTAGCTGTCCACATGGTCTTGGTCTGGCAGTGGTCTGGTTTATCATTACCTTGAATCAGTTTTTCCAGACTGGCTGTACAGAACTTTGTTGGCACCTTGAAAGTGGCCTTGCTTGGGGGCAGGGTAGTTTCTATCCTTGGTCATAAAATGCTTGTCAATTAGACCTGCTACTCCAGGGACCCAAGGTAACTAAGGGGGAGAATGACTCAGGTGGACTCCGAAGGCAACCGTTGAAAGGCCAGATGGAGTCTGAGAAATGAACGACTTAGTTGGTCAGAGACTGGGCTGTCCTTTAACAAGTAGCTGTAGTTGACCCTCTGGACCTACGGGTTCTACATGCTGGGATTCTACCAACTTCAGATTGAAAGTATTTTCAAAAAGTTACATTCTGACTCAACATACACAGATCATTTTGTCTCGTCATGCCCTAAGCAATAAAATATAGCAAGTATTCACATAGCATTTACATTTATTAGATATTATACATAATTTACAAGTGATTTAATGTATACGAGAGGATATAACATGGGTTTTATGCAAATGTTTTGGCATTTTATGTAACAGACTCGAGCATTTGCAGATTTTAATATCTCTGGAGGTTCTGGAAATTACTGTCCTCAGACACCAAAACATGATTGTATTCAGATTGCAAAAGTAAAGTTGCTAACATTTACTATGTTCTATGTCTTTATACAACTCCCAAAGTATATTCTTTCTCTCATTATATGCAAGTTTATTTCTATTTGTTTAGTTGGCCTAAGAGATAACATGGTGATCCATCTTTGGTACCCTGCATCTGCTACGTCGAGGTCAAGAATAGAGGAATTGACTGCATAGTTATTGAATTAGAACTATATTATTTTATAATATATGTTGATTAGCAAATTGTGTTAATTTTAGTGGGACATATGCAAAATGGTACTTTTCACAAATACTTTTATAAATTGCTTATAGAACAATAATGATGACTTTCTGTATATGTTAATACAGAATAAAACAAACCTCATATTGATTTTCTGAAATAAAAAATACACAATTTATTCTTGGCACCAACTTACGTATCTTCATCAACTTGTGTCACTGGCATTTTTCAGAATTTAATATAAACTTACTATTTTTCAAATAGAATTGACTGAAAAGTTTTCAAAGTTGTAAATTTGAGCCACAAGTTTCACTTTGTTGATGATTTCAATTACTCTTTCACTTTAGATCATAATTTTTCTAAATGAAAAAGTACTTTCTTTATAAGTGCTGACATAAAGAGAAAATATTGCTAAATTGAAGTGATTTGTAATTCTGTATTTCTATTAAAATTGGTATCTGTTTTAGATCATGTATTTTCAGAGCACTGTTATTTTGCTTCAATCAAGTGTACTTTTCCTTGAAAAATATTTTCCAAAGCAAAATCTCATCAAATATATTATCCATATTTATAATTATTTTGATCATTTCACCAAATGTACACGCTACTAAACCAGAACACCGGAGGGCATCTCAATTTCATTCTGCTCAGTTGCTGAAAATCAATTTTATGAAATAAAAACAGATTGCTATTAAAAGATCCTTCCCACAAGTTGAGATATTTGAAAGAGTAATTATAGAATTTAAAAATTAAACCTTGAACACCATTGGGATTGTCTTTGTTTAATGTGTGCAGTTTCTCTTTGGCTTTTGCAGCATTAGATTTAAATGTCATCTTGTTTGCAAGCTTTGCTTTCAAAATTCTCAATTTGCTAAAAGCTCACAAGCTGATATTTTTTTTGGTGCATCATTTATTGAATATGCTGATTAAAAATTTACAGCTGATTTTTAATAAAATGTGTGCCAAATTTAGAAGATTCATTTAAACAATGCTTAATACCATTGCAGGACACTTAAATTGACTTACCTAATACTTCCCCAAGTGGCTCAAGCATTTTTAAAAATTTGCGGTCAAATAGCAAAATGAAAACGTGTGCTGCCAAGCTGAATTTTTGTACTCAACATGTTTGTCACACTATATTGTCATTCAGTTACTCTGTATTTATATAAATAGAAATATATTTTGACTACACTTTTATCTCTATCATTAGAGTATTGATGCTTCTTTAAAAGCAATCAGGAATTATGTATGTGGTATAAACTATTTCAAGTACATTTTTGTCCCATAGGTCCATTAATTTAGTAAAATGTTCTTTTTACTAAAGAATATGAGACTGTGCATCATAAAATTTTTTATTTGTGTATTTATTGCACCACAAATTAATTGTCAAAATTGAATTATTCTTAGATAAGTCTAAAATTGCAATTAAAAATCGTATGTTTCACTTTTAACACAAGGAATTTACAACCACTTTATTTAGATTTTTTTCCAATGGGCAAAAATTTGACCCATTATTGGAATTAGCTTGAAGATTTTTCTCTTTGAAGCCTCTGGTAGTATTTATGAAATTCTCATTTCATTTAAATCTTTGCAAAATAATCCTTCTGCTCTTGAAGACAGCCCGTTAACCACTTTTCTTTTTTGAATTCTTTATGTTGGTATGCATTTCACTCCTTGTGTATTCGGTACAGAGTTTGGAATCATGTATAACTGAATTAATTTAGAAAATCTGTCTTTGCTGTAAGTGGAAAGTATGGTTTATTGCATAACTGTAACTTTTGCAGTGAATATATGAAATCAGTGGTCCCCGACATCTTTGGCTCCAGGGACTGGTTTTGTGGAAGACAATTTTTCCACTGAGGTTGAGATGGGGGTGGGGAAGGTGAAGGAACTGGTAGGGGTGATATCTAGGGTGACTGAAGAGCATGCATCCTCCTTTCCCCAGTTCCTGGTGGGGTTCGTGCTCCTATGAGAATCTAATGCTCCACCATCCCACAGTGGCTGAGCTCAGGTGGCGATGGGGTGGATGGGGGTGGCAGTGTGGCCCAGCTACCGACAGGCAGGTGTCCTTGTGGCCTGGCCGCTGGGGACGTCTGTGCTGCCTCACCTCCATGGGCTTCATTGGAAAATTTTATCACTTTGGCGGTTGTTGCTGAAGTTTATCCAGATTGTTGTTGTCTCAGTTTCAGATGACAATGACACTGCCGTAGTGCCCACTGTGGAACATGAGTGAAGGCCAGGAAATGCAGGGCAAAACCAAGGAAAATTCAGAGGACTGACACATGGTTGAAGCTTTCAGCTATCCAGTGGTCTATGGCATGTTCCATTATTTTCTCCAAGTAAAGAACAAGTCACAAATCCATTTTGTGGGGTCAATTTGGATTGTGCAGGCCATCTATATCACACTTCAGTGTCTGTTTTGAACCATTTACAAGTTAACCCATAAACCTACTTGTTTCAAGAGAGTCAGTGCAAAAGAAGATTGCAGGGCTTTGCTGCTTTTTGCTACCATGTATCAGATCCAACAGAACTTGAGGTGTCTAAGTCTTAAGGAGCTCTTGGCAGACCATGACGGGGAAGCACAGTGCTAAATCACTAGGAATTCGGAGCAGAGATACACATCTTCTACAGAGAATTATGCTCACCTCTTGTGCTTTATGGTGAGAAGTCCCTGTTACATACAATTCAGCATTTTAAAGTGCACAATTCAACAGCATTTAGTACATTCACAATATTGTGAAACCATCATCTCTAGTTCCAAAACATTTCCATCACTTCAAGATAAAATCCCTTGCCTAGCAAGCGATTTCTCCTCATTCTCACCCAACAACCTCTGGCAACCACTTATTACCATTTTCCCTGTATGGGTTTATCTATAATGGAAATTTCATATAAATGAAATCACATCCTACTCCAGATCTTTTGTGTCCAGCTTCCTCCCTTGGCATACTACTCCCAAGGCAACATGTCTCAGTATTTTATTCTTTTTTATGGCTGGGTGATATTCCATTTTATGAATGTACCATAATTTATCTCTTTATCCACTAGGGAACGTTTGGGCTGTTTCTAACTTTAAGTGATGCTATAGCAATATATATATATATTTACTTGAATCCCTGATTTCATTCTTTTGGGCATATACCTCAAAGTAGAATCACAGGGTCATATAGCCATGTTATGTTTAACTTTTTGAGGAACTGCCAAATGATTTCCAATAGCAGCTGAACCATTTTACGTTTGCACCAGCAATGAACTGTGATTCAGGGATCTGAATATCCTTGCCGACACTTGACATTTTTTTCACTGTGGCCAATTCAGTGGGTGGGAAGTGGTGCTGCTTTGTGGTTTTGGTTTGCAGTTCCCTAATGAATATTGATGGTGAGTGTTGATTCACGTCCTCATTGGTCATTTGTGTATCTTCTCTGGAGAAATTGTCACGCAGGCTTTTGTTCTTCACAAATTAGGTGTTTTTATTGTTATAAGAGTTCTTTAAACAATCTGAATATTAAGCTCTGATTAGATATATGATTGAAAATATTTTATCCCATTCTGTGGATACAGGACTGCAAAACAAGACAATAGGGTATCAACAATGGCTGCAGCCCTCAGAAGAAGATCCCCCCTAGATACCACACTGCTTAGCGATGTCCTCTGAACCTCTGATCAGACCACCAGCCCTAGACCTGCAAAGTCAGTGAAGCATCAAACACCACAAGCATCAAACTGCATTTCACCTCAATAGCTATCATTGCAGCCTGTGTTTCTCTGGATCTGCTGGCCGTTTATGGGGGTGGGTGGGTGAGGGTGGGGATTGGGTCTTCTTGTTTGCCAGCCCATGCACTGGAAGTGGCTGGGGTCTGGCTGTCCCCCTGCCAGCGATGGCCTGCACATGGCTCTGGTTGGCAGGGGTGAGCGGGGGCTTACTTCTTAGTGAGGCCTTGCTCTCTCTGCTCACAGTCTGCAAATGGCCTAGTGTTAATTCTTTATAAATGTTTGGTAGCACTTACCTGCACTTTTCTTTGTTGTGAGGTTTAAAATTATTGATTCTGTATCTTACTTACTAAAAGTCTGTTTCTTTCTGGATTTTCTATTTTTCCTTGAGTTAGTTTCAATAATTTGTGCTCTTTTAGGGCTTTGTACATTCTATCTAAGCTATTTAGTTTGTTGTCTGTAAAAGTATATACTATGCTCTTACAGTCCTTTTTAATTGTGTAACATCTGCTGTAATCTCTACTTTCATTACTGACTTTGTACCTCCTCTGTTTTTTCCTTTGTCACTAGGGCTGAACAGTCCTTGGTTTTCTTGATCTTATCAAAGAAACAACTTTTTGTTCCAGCAAGTTTTTATACCGGTTTTGTTTTCTATTGTAGTCACCTAAATTCGAATTTTTATTTTCTTCCTTTTGCTATCATTTAGTTTTCTATTCTCTCCCTGACCCTATAAGGTATAAATTTAGGTTGCTGGCTTGCAATCTTTCTTTTTAGAATGCAGCCTATTTTTCTTTTTAGTGGTGGCAATCAGACCCATGGCCTCATATGTGCTAGTCAAACACTCTCGCTGAGCTATAATGTTGTAACTATAAAATTTCCTCTGGGCATTCCTTTACTTTTGTTATGTTGCTTTTATTTTCATCCATTTGTAAATGTTTTCTAATTTCCACTGTGATTTTTTTTTCTCAGACCCACTGGTGATGTAAGGATGAGTTGTTTAATTTTCACATATTCATGATTTCTTTTTTGCTTTTCTTTTGTTATTGACATCTAAATTGATTTTGTTGTAGTAGAAGAAAATAGCGTGTATGAGTTAAATGTTTTAGAATTTTTCAGAGCTTACCTTGTGGCCTAACATGTGGTCTATCCTCGAGAATAGTTTATGTGCACTTGAGAATGTGAATTCTTCTGTTCCCTGGCTGAGAGTTTGGTATTTCTGTCACAACTGTTGGTTCTTAGACTCATCCAAGTTCTCGGTATCCTTAACTCTGTCTGCTCTAGATATTCTATCCCCTGTTTAGATGGTATATTGTTGTCTCCAACTATTATCACAAGCCTGTCTGTGCCTCCCTTCAGTTTTGTTAATGTCTGCTTTAAACACTTCAGTCCATACAGTTTATAACTGTTGTGGTTTCATGCTAAATTGATCCTTTTAAAAATACATGTCAGTCTTTGTGATTGATAATAGTATGTTACTTAAAGTCCACTTAAAGTCTATCTTGGCTGACATTAGCATAGAAACTGTAGACCTCATTTGGTTGCCATTTCATGCAATATATTTTCTGTCCTTTCATTTTCAACATAGTTATAGTTATGTCTATCTTAGTCCGTTTAATACTGCTGTAACAGAACAGCACAGACTGGGCAAAGAATAATGAACAGAAATTTATTTCCTATAGCTTTGGAGGCTAGGACACCCAAGATTTAGGGACCACGATCTGGTTAGGATGTTTTTCCTATGTCATTCAAATGCAGAAGGCAGAAGGAATAAAGGAACACAAGAAAGAACCAGAAATCAAATTCAGGGTCTCAAGTTCTGTTATAATTGCCATTAATCTATTCATGAGGGTGGGGTCTTCATGGTCTAATCACCCTCTGAAGGTGCCATCTCTCATTGCTTTTACATTAAGAATTAAGTTTCTAGCACACACATTTTGGGGGTAACACATTTAGACCTGGTAACACATTTAGCATCATATTCCTGGGATCCCCTAGTTTATGCTCTTTTCATACAACAAATACATTCCTTCCATCCCCAAGGCCTACAAGTCAACATGTTTCAAAAGGCCAAAATGCAGTATCTCATTTGTATTGGATATGGTTAAGACTCAAGACACATTTAATTCTTGAGCCGAATTTTGCCCTCCTTGTGACCCTGTACAATTATAAAAAAAACATGGTGCATCTGGAGTACAATATTGGGATAGACGTAAGGTAGACATTCACGTTCCAAAAAGGAGACATTGTCAAGAAGAAAGGTATAACTGGCTTTATGTAAATTCAGAACCTAAGTGGAGAACAGTGTTAAATCCTGAGATGCCAGGGCCGTTTCCTTTGACTTCATGTCCTGTTCATATGGCTTTTGCTGGACTCAATCCTCCTAGCAGCTCTCACAGGCTGGGGTCTCGTGGCTGCCACCTCCCAGCCTGGAGTTTTTTCAGAAGTTGTTTCATTCTCACAACTCCGTTAGACAATGACCCAAGGAGGGCTCTCTACAACAGTGGCTCTTTCCTAGCAAAAAGTCTCTGCCTGGACCCTGATACGTCCTTTGGAATTTTGGTGGAGGCCGTCATGGGCCCACTACTCCCTCACTCTGTGTCTGCAGTCAGGAGCACATGGATTCCATCCAGGTCGACCTCTCATGCCCTCCCAGGCTGGTGCAGGAGCCGTATCTGGACCTACATGAGTCGTGTCTGGGTTGGCAGTGGACTGCTACACTGGGATTCAAGGAGCTGAGTCCTGAGGCTGCCTTGGAAATGAATGCTGAGGTCCCACAGGTGCCTCTTAGGAACCTTGTTTTCAAGGTCACGTCTTGTTCCACAACCCCTCAAAACGCTCTGTGGATCACTCTTCTATGAATTTCCTTAGTAAGAAGTCACATGGCCAAAGCCCCAGCTTCTCACCTAAATGTACTCTTGCATTCTCTCCATGGTCACTCTGAGGGCTTTCCAAATCTTTTAATTCTACTTCTCTTCTAATTATATGTCCCTATTTAAATCATTTTTCTCTTCTCTCATTTTATTGTAAGAAACCAAAAGAAGTTATGCAGTACCTCAAACTCTTTTCTGTTTAGATATTTCTCCTGCCACATATTCTAGTTCATCATTCTTTAGTTCTGTCTTCTACAGAATCCCAGGACACAGACAAGGGTTCCGCCAGGTTCTTTGCAAGTGCATAACAATGATGGCCTTTATTTCCATTACCTTGTCCCTCACTTCCATTCAAGATGAGCTCACCATCCACATTGCTACTGACATTGTGATCACGACCGTTTACAAAATCATTAAGAAGTCTCAGGTTTTTCTCAACATTGCTTTGAGCCCTCACTGGAATTGTCCTTGATGCTCAATTCACAACAATCTAGGCCTTTTCTAGCCTTCATTTCCAAATTTCTCCAGCCTCTAGCCATTACCCCAGCTCCAAAAGAGCTTTCTATATTTCAGATTTTTTAAAAAAATAATAGTAGCCTAACTCTTCAGTACCATTTTCTACCAAAGTTCATTTTATAAAGTATGATACTTGGACAATTCATAATGGTCACAGATTTTTTTCTTAAAGTCATGGAGGTTGGAAGTCCAAGATCAAGGGGCTAGCAACTGGCAAGGGCCTTCTCGATGTATCATCTCATCACAGGCAGAAGAGGAAGAGAGCACAAGAGAGAGCAAGAAATCAAACTTTCAGCCTCCAGCCCTTTTATAATTTCCATTGATCCTGTTTATCTTTTGAAATCTAGGTGTACGCTGTCCTGGTCCCAAAGCTCCCTTACTCTTCTATCTCTTAACACTGCTGCCTTGGAGATTAACTGTGCAACACATACTTACTTTAAGACACATATAAACTGTAGCTATGTCTTTGAATCAAAATTGCATCTGTTGCAGACAGCTCCTAGTTCAATGGTTTGTAAAGTCTATTTTATCTAACTCTACATTTTGATTTAAGTCATCTGTATGTAAAATAATGTCTAGTAAGGATAGGCTTTTGTATTTTCCTATCTACACTTTCTAAACGTCTTTCTCTGTTTTGTTCCATTTTTATCCTTATGTTTATTTGATTTGGGGGAATATATTTGTTATGGACTGAATCCTGTCACCTTGTAAGGCCTCATGAGTTCATCGATGGGATTTTTGGCAAGTGGCTGGATCATATATGCAGCATTGAGATTTAGGGTTTATGAAATTGGATTAGTTCATTGCTTGGTTTAGTGTAGTTCTGAAGACAGAAGATTCACCCTGTGTGTAGGCAGCACCGACTGATAGGCTTGCAGCCTGGATGAGATAAAACAGGAAAGGGAGGCTTGCAGATGCTGCTTTTCTGCCTACCCTGCCATGGACTGTTTCTCTTCTGCCATGCCCTTCTGCTATGTCACACAGCCTTGGAACCAGTTGACTATGGACTGAAATTGCTACAAATTGTGAAGCAAAATAACATTTTCTTCCTATAACTTCAGGTATCAGGTATTTTGTTTTAGCTACTAAGACAGATTTTGGTACTGGATGACTGGGGATATTGTTGTGGCACTATCTGTCCATGAGGTTCAGAAGCATTTGGAACTGGTTTGTGGAAAGTTTGGAGAGTTTTGGAGATGCTGATTGAAGAAAAAGCCCTGAAATGCTGTAAGCCAAACTTGATGGGAGATTCTGGTCAGAGCTCAGAAGATCAGAATGCTATAGAAATGTAACCAATAATGACTAGCATTAGAAGGTGTCTGTTGGGAATGAGGATCAGACTGGCTGTTGATTCCAGACCATGTAAGTTTTTGCTCTGGCAAAAAATTTGTCTGCATTTTCCTTATGTACAGAGACTTTGCGAGAGACTGAGATTAAGGGAAGTGGACTAAGTATTCTGGAAGAAGAAATTTCAAGGCAGTCTATCATTGAGGCTATGGTTAGGGGATTTTTGCCAGATCTATATTGAAATCAAGATCAAAGGGCCCAACTCAGTGATTTAAAAAGTTTTGAGACTGTCCAGAAAGAAAACTCTAAAACTCTAAAGTTACAATCCTACAAAGATGAAACAGCCCCAAAGATGGAACAGAGGAGAACATGTTTGCTGAAAAGATTAGCAATAAAAAATTAGATATGATGGAAGAGGAAAACAGAAAAAAATGGCCTGAGTGTATCACAAGAACTAGCAGGAATCCACATTTTGCAGCCTCAAATTTGCAATGGTGAAAGACATTGCTTTGGGAAGACAGCTCCAGAGAAATTTGTTCCAGAACAGCAGCGGCCTAGGGAATTTGGAATGGAATTATGGTGCTCAGCAATCCAGGGACTCAGCCACTACAACAAGAGATAAGGAACTCTGGCTACTGCCCCAGCTGGCAGCAGACCTTGGAGTCATACTGTGATGCTGGTTTTAGGTGCATGCAGGATGCAAGAGTTGTGGGGTCAGAAAGGCTTCCACCCTGAGCTAAGAAGAAGGCCAGGGAGGCCAGGTAGTGTGCCCCTAAGAGGACATGTGTGAAGCTGTGAGTGTGAAGTCAAAGGTGCAGTGGAGACCCTAGAAGGTTAGAGAGGCCAGGAACAAACATCATCCAAGAAAAGCTGCAAGAGTGAGCAAAACCAGCCAAAGAAAGGAGCCATGGGAGCTACAACCACCAGAAGTGCCATAGGGGCTGTCTTGGTTACTTTTCACTGGTTGCTGAGACAAAACACCTGACACACAAAACTAGGGAAGGAGAGGTTTATTTAGCTCACAGTTTATGGAGGTTTCAGTCCATAATCAGCTGGCTCCAAGGCAGGGTGGCATGGCACTGAGGCAACACTTCAAGGCAACAGCCAAGCAAAAGCAGCCAGAGTGAAAGGGGCAAGAGCAAGCCTCTTCTCCTCCCTTGTATTGCACACAGGACACCTCCACCCCAGGGTGGGTGTAGCTTCACAAACATCCTTGCCTTCCTTTGCACAGGATGAGGATATTTACAAAGTAAGACCCCTGGTTCCCTGCTGAGTCTCTCAGCTAAACTTTCGACCTTCTCAAATTGACACAATGTCCAGGTAAACTGTTTGTCCTCTACACCCCAGGATATAGAGCTGCTGAGTTACTTAATTAAGCTTCTAGACTTCTCAAGTTGACACAATGTATAAATTATAACAGGGGCAGAGCTAGCTAAGCCCTTTGGAGTTCACAACTTGCCACAGGTTGCTTGGGATGTGGAAAATAGGACTGTGGGATTTAATGTTTGCCCTGGTAGATTTTGGGCTTGGTTTTGTCCCATTCTTTTGTATCACCCTATTTGTACCTTTTGAAGTGGAAATGTCTATCTCGTGCCATTGAATGTTGGAAGTATTTAACTTTCTTTTCATTTGTACAAGAGCTTGCAACTAAGAGTTTACCTTAAATCTCAAAGGAGACTTTGGACTTGGACTTTTCAACAATAAGAAGTATTTTAGGATTTTTGGGAATTCTTAGAGATGAATTAAATATCTTTTGCATAAAGGGATATGCATGAGTCTTTTGGATGGAATGTTATGGCTTGTGTTTAGATGTTCCCCTAAGGACTCATGCAGTCATAGATGGGGATTTTTCAGAAGTGACAGGATCTAAAGTGTGTGATGCTGGAACTGATTCATGATACAATGCTAGGATTAAGGGTACTAAAATTAAGAATGCAAGTGCTACCTACCCTAAGTAGTCTGGATGAGATAAAAGGGGCAGAAGGACACTGTTAACGTCCCTTGTTGCTTTTTCTACCTTTTGGGTACCGTGAACTGTCTCCACTGATGCCTTCCACCAAGCCACCCTGTCTTCAAGTCAGCCAATTATGGACTGAAATCTCCACAAACTTTGAGTTAAATAAACCTTTTCCCTTTAATATTGGGTATTGGATATTTTGCAGAACTGCTTCAGAAAGTGGCAAGAATGATAGAATAAATGTGTCCAAAGTGAGGGAGAGTATTCTGAGAGAAGTTAATGGCAATATGCCTTCTTCTATAACAAATTATTTTAATATGAATTTTCAGTGTATATTTTGATCCTCCCTTGTATTAACATTTTCATTTTTGGGAAAAAATAATCTGACATCAGCCATTTAAAGGAGGAAATGTTTATATTGGCTCACAGTTTCAGTGGTTTCAGTCCATGACCAGTAAGTTCCAAGGTAGAAATATGGAAGAAAGGTTTGATAGAGCAAAACTGCTCAACTCATGGTGGAGGAAAGCTGCTTAGGTCATCACAGCCAGGCAGCAAACAAGCAAGGAAGAACCAGAGAGAAAGAGACCAGACGTAGTTCCCAAGGTCACATTTCTACGACTTACCCAGACATACCCACAAATGTGCTCTGGTAGGAGGCTATCACGCCAATCAAGTTGACAATCAAGATTAATCATAACAATCAATAAACTTAACAAATGAAATCGGGGCCCATGAACACATGCTTTATCAAAGCCATATCAAAGAAAATGAGTCCTATGAGCTTATGGGACACACTAGACCAAGGAGTGATACAACCCCTCACTGAGGCCATATAAAAGGAGGGGCTCCTAACACTGAGCTATAGCAGGGATGCACACCAACCTGTCGTCTGATCAGACCACCTCATTGACACATAATAACAGGTAGACAGGTGAAAAGCTTTGGCTCTGTGCCTCCTGGCTTCAGTTCAGCTCAAATTCCCTCTTGATGCAGCCTACTTGAGCTGCCTGCCCTCCTGGCTTAGACACTAACCCAACCCTGTGTTCTCCATAAGCCCTGAGCTGGACAAGCTCTTCCTGGTCTGTAGTCTTATCTGGCCATGTGGGGTGACATTTCACATCTTTGTGGGCTCTCTAGTTTTCTTTAAGTCCTGACTCTTTTACTCCTGCTGGCCCCTATTAGCCCTTCCATAGTCACTCTGTACCTACAAATTATTGCATGAAGTGTGTTGTGTGACTTGAGAGGTATGGGTGTTAGTAGTTGTATTAATGCTTGTCAGCACTTGCAGGGCTGGGGAAAGGCTCCTCAAAAGACTGCACATGCTCTAAGTCAGAGTTAATGCAGGACACAGATATTTACAATACTGGTCTATAACGGCCACCCACAAAGTCATATACAGAAGAGTGCAAAAGATCTGTGCAGTGCTGGAGATCTGAAGGGTCCAGCCAAAGACCTGGAGCCCAGTGCAGTGTCCCATAGGAGTCCACATCAGGAGGCTGAAGGAGCCCAGATGAAAGGCCAAGGGGTCTGCACCGGGAGGCTGAAGGTCAGTGCTGGAAGCTAAAGAGTCTGCACTGAAAGCCGGCAGACAATGCCTCAGGTGAAGGTAAGACTTGAGTGCCCCGCTCCAAGGGGAGCAGCAGTTGCCCTGGGCCACTGTGAGGACCAGAGCTCCTCTGAGAACAACCAAAGCTTCTCTGAGGAAAATCAACTGCATCAAAGCTCCTCCAAGGGAAATCAATGGAGATCCTTCCCTCTCATTTTCCTTTTATACCTTCCTGACAACAGTCTTCCTTAAAGTGAGTCTCCGAGACCTGAAATCACTGGGTGTTCCCCACTCAAACTGACAATTAATCAATTAACAACCACAATAATTAAGGTTGAACTAAAAGAACCTGTGACTGCCTGGCTAATTGGCTATCGAGTGAAATCTAGAGGACCAGCAGGACAATGCTGCGAAATCGATGTCATTGCGGAAAGAAACAGTCACGTACCTAATATATGAGTGGGATCCCTTGTTCAAAACAGAACCAACCTAGGTGATCCGGGATATTCTCCTCACTTCAAAATCCTTAATTTACTCATATCTGCACACTCTCATTTGCCATGTAACACAAGGGTTACAGCTGATGAAGATTAGGATGTGGACATGTTGGGGGGCCATTCTCTCATCAGAAGGAATCCTGCATGCCCTTGAGTTTGATGGACGTCTTTTCAAATACAGTTTAGACAGCATCCCTTGGCATTCCTTTCCTGATAGCTCCAGGAGCTTTGCTCCTCTTTTCCTTGCTCCCGTACAGTGAGGATCCAATCTTCAGGTCACCAGCCCGGTTCTCCCATCACTGTGACCTTCATCGCTGAGAACGAGAATAAGAAAATCGCTCGAGTAATTTCCTGATGCCTTGGGACCAGCACAGATTCTAGTATTTAGGGCACATCGGGTTTTTAAGGAAGTTAAAGAGAAATACACGCTAGAATATGTGAAGTGCGAGGAAAGTGAAAATAGTGGTTTAATTCATTTGAGATGGGCCTTTTCTGCATAACTTTGGTTAGACCCCAAACAATTTGAGTAACGGGTATCATAATCCATAGTGTACTCTTACACTTCACATGCTTTTTGTTTGGTACCAGGAATCGAACCCACAACCTCATGCTTGCCAGGCAGGCGCTGTGCCGCTGAGGTATATCCCCGACCCTACACAGTTGTACTCTTGAGTCCAGTGGGACTCAGAAAGAAAGTTGTCCGAGGTTGAACTAGGAAACTGAGGAGCATTGAACTTCATGGTTTTCACTGCCTTGTGTCAGCCATCACCCCAGTTCTTACTGTATCCCAGATCTCTGGACCTGCTCCCATAAACACTTTCACTCGTTCTCATCACAGGACCTTAATACCCTTGCCCTCTGCCTGGGACCATCTTCCCGCCACAGCACCTTCACACCCCTTGCTGGACAGCGTAGGTGTGAAGACAGTGGTCAGCTCTCCTAAGGAGACGCCCTGGGTGTGTATAGACATCATGTTCCTGATGGTCTGTATCATTCTGCTCTAATGAGGTCTGACACTGAAGAAAGCAAGGTTTCCTGATTCTGGGACACAATTCCAGAGCCCACCAGCCTGGGCTTTGCAGCCATACTCCTGTCACCTAACTAAACTCCAGCAAATCAATTACCCTCTCTGATCCACTCATGACTAAGATGATAAATTCTTAGTTTCAGGCTCTGCCCTAACTGTGCAAATTAGAGAAGATGCTTAAATCACCAGGCCCTCAGAAATCATTCTAGAAATCTCAGTTCTGCCCCCTTGTCTCAGCTCCCTAACTGGCCTGTACCAGTCTAGCACGGTTTATTTCTCAGGGATTTTTGCAAAGTGTGCCAACATGTTTTCACTCTCAGTAACTTCTTTGAACTTCAAGGTCACACCTGAGATTCTTACGGTCTCCTTCAGCTGCCCTAGGGGGGTGATTGTGGGTTAATAGAATCGGATTCCTCCACAGAGCTGGCCCTGGGGAGCTGTAACTGGGGGCTAGCTGTCCACTCTCACAGCCCCGTTCACCTTGGGTAGGAAGGAGGACATGTGGTCCCCAGGGGCCAGTCACTTGACTGGCAGCAGATGACAGAGGGACAGCCGGCTCTGGCTTCCTGTCAGCAACTCTGCCTCCAGCATCCGTTCCTTCCCCACAGACCAAATGTGCCACAGCGGGGAAATGTTCCTGCGGGATCACGCGGGCCTTGGGCAAGAAGCTGATCCCATTACCCATCCGTCTTCATTACAAGAAGAAAAATTAGAGCTGGGAAGGCCCCACAGGGTGCCCACCACGCGTCGACCCCTTTCCCTCAGAGGGTCGCCCTGACGGTTATCCTACACGATAGCTTCTCAGAGAATAATAGATCTTTCTCAAGGAAAAGTCCACTTTAAGGAATCTGTCCTGGGTCCCTTTCCTGGATTCCTCTATCACTTTCTGCACTTTAATAGGGTGACCCACTTGTAAGCTCCCGGTGCAGTCTGCTGGGGTTGTGTCTGAGGAATGGGAGCAGAGAGCCCAGCCCAGAAGGCAGAACCCAGCAAAACACATGTCCAAGTCACCGATGTGACTGCGGAATGTGACCCATGACTCGGCAGGAGCGTCTGCCTTCTCAATCTTTCTCAACTTGGGGGAGAATCAGAGATGGTTTTCAAAGCAAGGTCCCCAGACTCATAGAACCACTGGAGAATTGCAGAGAAAGGCACATTTTTGGAGCCCAGGCTAACCCGCTGAATCGGAAGTTCTGAGGGAGAAGCCAACGCACTGGGGTTTTAAAAAGCCTTCCACGGGATGCTTTCCACACTCAGAGCTTGAGCATCATGGCCTAAAGATCCTGGCAATACCCAAAGCTGCCAAGACTATGGGGGATGTCAGACATGGGGAAGGGAAGAGGTGACTGGAAAGCAAAATTCCTCAGATGGAGAGAGATCTCTGAAATGAAAGAGTTGATTGTACCACTACACGGGGTAGCCAGAAGAAGAAGAAAAAAAGACAATTCCCAGGAGAAGCTCCTACAGCTCCCAACAGTAAGGTGAGGGAGCAGGTGGAAAAGTGTCCATTGGATCTGAAAAATATCAAGTGTTTCATAATGAAAAACTAGGGAAGGAAGGGCTAAGATGTGTACATTAAACCTACATTCGCTGCAGTAAGAGGAGCGGGCAGGGAGACTTGGGGATGGTGGGCAGTCTCTAAGGAAAAGCAACAACGCTGCCGGATTCCTTGGTCTGTAAGTAAACCCCAAGGACACCCGGGGGTCAGGACAGGATTGAAGATAAGGTTTATGTTCAAGAACACAAAACTGTCTTTCATTCTCTTTGCCCTGTAACTTCTCACTGAGTAACCTCTCCCACTTCTCTTTCATTCCGCCCCCCAGGTTTTGTAAATGTGGGACTCTTCAGAATTGTTTCATTATCGTTAAGAAGCGGTGGACTTGGGAGTGAAGGGTGTGACCCGATTCTCAGGGGTGAAGAGCTGCTGACCCAGGAAGGACCAGCTGGGCACAGTCATTTTGGTCCTGGCCAGAAAAGCCATGGACGTGAAGCAGCTGCCAGTCTGGCCTTAGTCACAGTGAGTTTCCTGGCATCCGGGTGGTCCTGAGACAGAGACCCGCCCTGGGAGCAGAGGGCAGGCGCAGTCAGGACCTCCGTGAAGGTAAGGAGTGTGTTCCTCCCTTCTCCTTCACTTTCCCAACCCAGGGGCATCGTTAAAGCCAGGACACCACTGCCACAGCGTCCCCGGGAATAACCTGGGTGAGGAAGTGACGCTGTTGGTGGTCACCAGTCACAGGGGGAAAGTTACCGACTCTGGCCCTTGACTTGCTATTCAATAAAAGCATGATTTGTGTTTTCTTCTGAGACAAATATGTACTTAAAAGTTGCATTTGCTAAAAAGAAACAGAAAACAGTGATTCTTCACTTGGGCCTACAGATGCCCAGTGGGTAACTAAAAGCCGGATAGTGATAATTAACTTCTTAAGGTCTTACAAAATAATGATGCTGGAAAAATAAGGAGTGGGGGAGAAGGGAATTGAAATGTGTTTTGCATATGTCCCAATCCCCTACAGTGAAGGCAATCATTATGTAGTGCAAGCATGCACTAATAAATGTCAAAGTAAACAAATAAGTAAATAAATAAATAAGTAAAAGCAGAATTAAGCTTGGCATCTCTGCCTTCATTTTGTAGCTATCTCCTTTATTACCTTAAATCTTTGAATCGTACTCCCATTTGGCTCTGCATGTAGGCAGCGTAATCATTTAAGAGGTACTTGTCTAAAAACTGGTGATACGAGCTTTGTTAACCCCGAATATATCTAACCTATTTCATCGCCCTTGAAGTTTAAGATGCTGAGATAGAGATTTGCAGGAAGATTCTACTGCTGACTTTTCCCCCAGGAACCGGTGCCTAGATGCACCTGGATGTCCTGTGATCACACTGGATTCCAGCAAAACCTCTCCAAATCCTAGACCACCCCCAAGGAGGAGCAGTCATCTCCTAGGACCCGAGGTGCCCCCTCCAGCCATAAGGACAACTCCAGCAACCTCAGGAAAACGGGCTGTTTCCTTTGGGAACGAGCCAGCCTGGCCTTCTCCTGTGGGAGCTGTGTGTCTTTCCGTTTCTCTTCTCCTCAAGTTAAACTCCTTTCCCCATTGTATTTTATTCTGGCTAAAGCTCTGCCTTGCAAATTCATGCCCTCAGTCTTAGTTCCAAAGTCCATCATCACTGGCACAAAATCCTGCACTCGCTTGAGTGACTGTCCTCATTCTGGGGGTGCTACGGTTTATACATTGTGTCAACTTGAAGTCTAGAAGCTTAATTAAGTAACTCAGCAGCTCTACATCCTGGGGTGTAGAGCACAGTTACCTGGTCATTGCTACAATTTGAGAAGGTCAGAAGTTTAACTGGGAGACTCAGCAGCGAGCCAGGGGTCTTACTTTGTAAACATCCTCATCCTGTGCAAAGGAAGGCAAGGATGTTTGTGGATGCTACACCCACCCTGGAGGGGGGGGTGTCCTGTGTACAAAAAAGGGAGGAGAAGAGACTTGCTCTTGTCCCCCTTTTTACTCTGGCTGCTTTTGCTTGGCTGCTGCCTTGAAGTGTTGCCCCAGTGCCATGCCACTCTGCCTTGGAGCCAGCTGATTGTGGACTGAAACCTCCAAAAACTGTAAGCTAAATAAACCTTTCCTTCCCTAATTTTGGGTGTCAGGTGTTTTGTCTCAGCAACAAGGGAAAAGTAACCAAGACAGGGGGTGTTGAAGCACCACCCATTATCACCTTTGTGATGAGCTTTACATTCCCAGTATTGCATTAACTGGATGACAGGAAAGAAAAATAGAAAAGCCTACCCATTTTCAGCTGATTTGCTTTTAGAGCTTTCTGCCTACATTGCCTTTTGTCTTAAACTGAGTCAAGACACAGAAGTATCTTTATCTAACTAACCAAAGGCCTTTTACTGTTCTAAATCACTTTCTTTCTTAAAAAAAAAGGAAACGACAATTAACATTCAGCTAATATCCACAACCTATTTGGCATGTTATTAAATCAGGGCGTGCATCATCCCATTAAGGCCTAGATGCGCCTTAGACAGGCAGTGCTCACTACAGAAACAAAGCAGCTTAGGCTCCAGGAGCGTGGAGTTACCCGAGTCGGGAAACTGCCTGCATGATCTGGGATGTGTGATTTGCTACCTATAATTTCATCCTCCAAGTCTGTCTCCTAACCACGGGTTCTATTTTTTTTAAATGGAAAACTGAGCGTGTGCATAAAAGTAAATAAATAAATCATTTAAGTCCATTGTACTGGACAGGAAGACTAGTTTATGCTGCAGTAACTAATGCTTAAGCCTTCATAACTTAGGATATAAAATATAGTTTCCACTTATACTTACTAAGTCCACCTCAGGCCATAGGGGCCTTCCGGGATATCACGAGGGCCAGGTCACAGACTCTCCTGAGTGTGTGTGGGGGGAAGAGACCAGAGGTCATGGGGCAGCTGGCACTGTCTCTGCTTAGAATGTAGCATAGTGATTCCCTTTGCATTTCACTGATTAAACTGGTATTCCAGGCACACTCTCCGCTCCCCCCATGGCAAGATGCCTGGGAAATTCTGAACTCTGGAAGAGGAAAAGTTTTAATTTTTATGTTAAATATCTCCTTCCTCTTTTTTCTTGATTCTGATTCTTGTTGATATTTCCTTAAAGGCAGGTATAGGTTTTCTGTTCTTGAATTTTGTATAAGCAGAATCATAATGCACACATTTTTGTACAATTATTTTTGACTCAATATTATGTTTCTGAGGTTTATTCACCCTGCAATGTGTAACTCCAATACGCTTATTTTTTCCCTCCAATTCTGTTCACTTTTTAATGTGAATTCTTTGATATATCTTGTTGTCACAGAAAGAAAAGTATAATTTAAAAGACATAGAAATCTCTCACTCTAGTCTGGCATGGTGGCACATGCCTTTAATCCTAGCACTTAGACGGCTAAGGCTGGAGGAGCATTGTGAGTTCCAGACTGGCCTGGGCTACAAAGTGAGTTCAAGGCCAGCCTGAACTGCATTGTGAGACTCTGCATCAAAAAATAGGGCTGGGGATCTAGCTCAGTGGCGGAAGCCCCTGGTTGGTAGGTGTGAGGTTATAAGTTCAATCCCTGGTACAAAAAACAAAACAAAACAAAATAAAACAGAACAAAACAAAAAAAACCTCTCATTCTAACAGTTTGTAATATATGTTCATAAAATTCATCTATCTGGTTAAGAGATACATTTCCATTAAAAATGTACATGCTTTTTTTCTTTAATAATAAGTATCATCATTTATAAACTGAGAATAAATGTGGTAATTATTCAAGCTCTAAGATTCTTTAATCTTAAAGTTTTGTGATAAGAAATTGAAAAAATTAAACTTCAGCTAGTAAGAGTTTCAAGCATAACATCATCTACTTTTTAGATAACAGAAACCTTTTTGGGAGAATAAAATACACATATAAATTTAAAGAAAATAGGGAATGATAAATCTATTAAAGAGTTTTTTTTTAAATGGATTATGGAGGTATCAAATCACCATGGTAAAGATTTGTGCTTTATTTCTAAATCCCAAAATTCAATATGCAAGAAATATAACTTCCACAATTGTTTAAATTTATGGTGAGAAATTTCATGTGGTCACTTACAATTACACAGGGTGACACAGTTTTTAAACTTCTGTGTGCCCCTAGTTTATGAAGGAGGCTGATTGAAGACACTACATGATTTCCAAGTCTGGCTTTGCATTAGAATTACTTTGGAATACTTATCAAAATTAGAGATTCTTGGGCTCTCTTTCGGACTTCTGTAATTCACTTATTTTGACTGATTCCCAGTATGCATTGTGTGAATACACCTGTGTCTCATTATCTTTTCTATTGTGTATGTACATAGACAGGTAAGTTGTTTCCATTTGTTTGCTAACCTGAGCGATACTGCTATGAACATTTCATATGTATCATCTCGTGAACTTTCTCAAGAGAATTTTAGGCTATATACAGATAAAATAAACTGCTAAGCTATAAAGTATTCCTACTTTCAGTTTCACTAGAAAATGAATAATTTACAAATAGAATTTGACGATAAGCAGCCCTGGTGAGGATATGTAGCCATGGAGATTCTCATCTACTTCCAGTGGGAGCATATATTGATAAAACCACTTTGGAAAACTGTATAAATGAGTCCCATAGTTAGAAACAACATTTAGAATAACAGGATAGTAAATAAGGCGTTCCACAAATCTTTGGATAGTGATACTGCTAGAAGCATTAAGGTATTAAGGCAAATCCACAACCAAGGCAAAGGGCCTCCAGTGAGCACATACACATCCATGGTGAAAATTCTACTCATGATGGAGGAAGTCATTACAATTATCCTGCTCCCCAGTATCAGCTGGTTCCCTGGAGAGTGTGGCTGTATTAGAAGCTCAACATGTGTCTCTGACATCGGCAGACAGAAACATAAAGAAAGATGGTCTGGTTAGCATTGTTCAGAGGAAACTTGAGCTGTTTAGCCCATCCATATCCTCCATCTCTGCTGCTCTGGCCAGCCTGACTCTTGATCTGGGTAAGGAAAGGAGTCAACTAAATCCATAATTCTATTCTGTCCTAATTACTGAAAGAATCCCCTGCTGATAACTCACGTAAAGAAAAGAACTCATCAGAGCCATTTTGAGTGATCCATCCACATGTATCTTTTCCTTAATTCTTCTGTCACTATTTCCCACATATTGCCCTTTCTAGTTACATAGCCATTAGCTATTGCCCATAAACAGTGTGTGTCTATACCCTTTAATATTTCTCCTTTCTACCAAAGTAAACATACAAATTTACAAGCTAAAGTTTTATCTAATAATATAATCTGCTTTTCCTGTGTAATTTATGGCAATCCCTGACTGGGGCTATGATGTGGGTGTACTGAGGCTGTGATGTGGGTGAACTGGGGCTATGATGTGGGCGTATTGTCAGAAGCATCTATAAATCAAGACTTAGTCATAGAAAACTTGAGAATGTGACTGAAAGAGGGGTGTCTGTGGAAGACAAATGTAGGCCTTAGAAACCTCATTTCCCCCCAGGATCTGCTTATGTCTGATCTCACATAAGCCACTCCCAGCGGGGGATGAAGTACTTCAGAATTTGACCGTCATCACAGTGTGCAGGGTTAGATGGCAATGTAGAGTCCCATTGTCATACATGTGATTACTACCAGGTTCTAGTAGGAAACCAGAAACTGCTGCTCTAAAGGGAATGCTTGATGGGCTATGTCACCACAACACCACTGTTATGGTTGATACATTGTGTCAACTTGAGCAGTTTAGAAGTTTAGCTGAGAGACTCAGCAGGGAGCCAGGGTCCTTACTTTGTAAACATCCTCAGCCTGTGCAAAGGAAGGCAAGGATGTTTGTGAAGCTACACCCACCTCGGAGGGGAGAGGGGGTGTCGTGTGTACTATATAAAGGAGGAGAAGAGGCTTGCTCTTCCCCCCTTTTTACTCTGACTGCTTTTACTTGGCTGCTGCCTTGAACTGTTGTTCCTGTGCCATGCCACCCTGCCTTGAAGCCTGGTGATTATGGACTGAAACCTCCAAAAACTGTAAGATAAATAAACCTTTCTTTCCCTAATTTTGGGTGTCAGGTGTTTTGTCTCAGCAATGAGGGAAAAGTAACCAAGACAGCCACACAAACATTGAAAACCAAGCAGGCAGCAGGCAGCCCAAATTAATCAGAGCTGGGGAAAACATCCATAAGTTAAATCAAGAAAAAGACAAGCTTCCAAATAATAGGAAAATGGTATATCATTTTTATTTCCCTTGTTCTACCTCCTCCCCAGTGTAGGGTTGGTCATGGAGATAACAGTCTACATCTCTCATATGGACCCTAGGTTGATGCATCCACAGGGGTCAGAGCAGAACTCTTCTACAAGTGACTGTGTAGATCTCTTCTGAAGTATCTTGGGCTACCTGAAGGAACGACTCAAGGCACTCTTCTCTGTGCAAGCTGGCTTGGAACTCACACAAGGTAGACAATCAACAGGAGGTGCCATACAGTATTGTAAAGTAACAGACCTGGGTTAGAATATTACAACTGAGATGCAGAGTATATTACCTAAAGTCTGGAGGAAACATTGGGGAGGGATTTTGTTGGGGGGGGCTATAGGTTAGAATAATAAAAAGTACCATGTACATCTCCAGGACAGGATGCATGCTTAGAAAAGATTCCAGAGACCCAAAGTTTTCACCATTCACTGATCTTCAGGGTCAGAGAAAATGGCCTGGCCCAGTGCTGAGGGAGTGCTAAGGCAGAATGCAAGCTGAAAAGTCAGGAAGGGATAGTTTGTTTTCTATTATTGCTGCTTCATTTTAGATTCAGACATTCAGGAAAATCCCTGCACAAACATTATGAAAACACAAAATGAAGGATCAAATGTTTCAGGGCTCACACACAGCAAACAACGCTGTGCAAAAACAATTTGGAAAAGTTATTAAGGAAGTGGAAAATTTTAATCTTAAATAATCAAAAACAGCAAGTATTGGAAAGAAAGAGAATCTGATTTTAAGAATTATCACATCATATATTTAAATGTACAACTTTAAAAAAATATAGGAATACAAAGAAATAATCAAAGATGCCTCCACTAAGAGGAAAATAAATTAATTTGCAGAAATCATCCAAAAAGAAACTCAGATGCTGGATTTACTAGATAAAACTTTAAAACAATTATATTCAATAGATTCAGAAAGGTAAAGAAAGCCATATACAAACAACTAAAAGAAAACAGGAAAATGATACACGAATGAAATGAGAATATTGGTGAAGAAATAGAAATTACAAAAAAAAAAAAAAAACAGCATAGAAATTCCAGAGTTGAAAAGAACACTAACTGATGTAAAAAGTTCATTAGAAATTGAAATTTGTCTTGAAACTTCTTCTACCAGATTAATTACTCTGTTGTCCTTAATCTCAGGCGAAGTCTGAGCAAAATGCAGACAAACTCTCTGCTGTGCCATAGCACACATTGTCTGGACTCCAATAGCCAGTGTGGTCCTTCTTCCCAGCAGAAACCCCCCAAGCCTGGTCTTCATGGGCGTCACTTCTGTCAGACTTCTGGTCTTCTGAGCTCTGACCAGAATCTCCCATCAAGTACAAGCCAAGGTGTTTCAGGCCTACTTTTTCCAACTAGCATCTCTAAACCTTTCCAAACTCTCGCTGCAATCCAGCACCAATTGCTCCTGAACCCCACAGTCAGGTAGAGTTGCAACAACAAAACCATTTCTCTGGTACCAAATTCTGTCTTAGTTACTTTTCTCTCATTGCTGAGATGAAATACCCAACACCCAAAGTTAAATAGGAGAAGATTTATTTAGCTCACAATTTGTAGATATTCCATTCCATAGCTTTAAAACAGGGTGACTTGGCCGAGGGGCATTGCAGAGGAGAATATTCATGGCACCCGTGCGGTAGCAAAAGCAACAAGGGATTTTCAAGTGTCTTTCTGCCCCTTTTATCTTATCCAGACTACTTAATGCAGGCAGCACTCACACTCTTAATCCTAGTGTACTTGATTTTAGCTTTGCACCATGGGTCTAGTGTCACTTTCTAGATCCAGCAACCTACAAAAAAACCCCATCTATGACTTCATGAGGCTTTGGAAGGACATCTAGACACAAACCATAACAGTATGGTTAATTTGTATTTCAGATGGTACTCATGATTTTTTTTTTCTTTTTTTTTTTGAGACAGGGTCTCACTATGTAGTGCAGGCCGGGCTTGAATTGGCTTATCTAGCCCAGGCTGGCTTTGAACTGACAGCAATTCTCCTGTCTCACCCTCCTGAGTGCTGGGATTACAGGTGTGCTCCACCATACTGGGCTTGCTCAGGGTTGTTCTGGGCAGCTGGAGGCTGTCCTTTTTGACAAGTTTGGTGTTTCCAACATCTGTGGTTATCTATTTGCATAGACTGATAGATTCTGCTAGCCTGGGGTTTAACTGTCTCTAACATAACATCTGCCCAACGTGGTACCGGGCCCAGAGAAGCAATTTATCTCTCCAAGCGTAACTTGTATGTTCTCCTAGTTCCAGAAATAAGCCTCCTGCTCCCTTTTTGCACATGCACCGAGCCCTCTCCCATCCCAAGACTCCACAACCACCCAAGTGCTCCACCGCAGCCCCCAGTCAATCTTTCTGTTTTGCACAAGCAGATGCTCCCTCAAATCAGCTGTCAATGTCATTCTGCCCACCTCCCAAACTCCTCCCCCAGCCAAACCTGATAAAAGTACTTCACCTCTTTGTTCTCACTGAGGGTGCCTGTGTCTCTTCTGCAGCCCTCCTGTGCCCACAATAAAGGCCTCTTTTCTACTTTCTTTGTCTCTCTATCACACCAAAATCTCATCATAGACAAGTTACCAAGTGAATCTGCCTCAGATTTTGGACACAAAATGGAGCAATGTGTGACTTTCCAAAATGGAGTCACTCAGGGCGAGGCATAGCCTGCAAGGTATTGTCCTATACAACAAGGAGTAATTCAGGGCAGGGCACAGCGTGCTATGCACAATCCAGTGTGAAAGAAGCCAGAGAACTGAATACATTATTCTGCTGGCTTTGAAGCTGAGGAAAGGGGCTGTGAGCCAAGGAAGTCAGCAGCCTGCAGAAGCTCAAAAAGGAAGGGAAGAGACTCCCCCTGGAGCCTCCAGAGAGAACCTAGTCTCGCCAACATCTTGGTTGCCCTAAGGCACATTTGAGGTTTCTGACCTCCAGAATTGAAAGACAATAATTCTTTGTTGTTTTAACTCATTATGTCACTGGTGATTTAGTATATCAGCAATAAGAAATAAGCACATTCCCAACGCAAGGAACTAGCGAGCCAGATCCAGAGAGGTGAGGGAATTCCAAAATGGAAAGCGCCTAGGGCTTCCTATACTTCATCCTCCACTTGTTTACCTGTTATAATGAGGGTGGAATGATCTGCTGTAATTTTGTGTTTTGCAGTGCTTAAATTTGTAGCCACATCTTTTATTTGAGAGTACTAGGAGCCAAGTTAAGTAGCCGACTGTGAGGGCCTCTTGATTTTTTTTTTTTTTTTTTTTTTTTTTTAGAATTTCCCATTTCTGCTGGGCGTGGTGGCACACGCCTTTAATCCCAGCACTCGGGAGGCTGAGGTAGGCGGAGCGTTGTGAGTTCGAGGCCAGCTTGGGCTACAACGCGAGCGCAAGGCTGGCCTGAGCTACACAGTGCGACCCTGCCTCAAAAAACCAGGGCTGGGAGTTTGGTTCAGCGGCTTATGCACCTGTCAGGCAGGCGCGAGGTTGTGAGCTCGATCCCCGGTGCCGCAAAAAAAAAAACAAAAAAAAAAAAAAAAAAAAAAAAAAAAAAAAAAAGAATTTCCCATTTCTCTACCTCTCCATCAGGGGTTGAATGCCCACCCTCAGGACTCCCTTGCTCTCAAATTTCAATCTTTGGGCAGAGTTTGGCGTCTTCCATTCGCCCCTCTCACTGTGTGCCTTACCCTCTCGGTCTCCCCAGAGGCTGAACCACTATGTGGACTGTAGCAATGTACTTACTCCTTTGAGGGCTGGCTGTGGTTTGAGTTTGTCCAATCCAAAGCCCCAGCAGGAAACTGGAGAGAAGGACAGAGCGCTTCATTCTGCCCTCTCCTGGCATGGGCACCGTCGCAAGCAGGCTGCATCCTTTCTCTCAAGCTACAGCTCCTTTCAGAGGCTATCAGCCTCTCCTGACTATGTCGCAGCTTTGCAGATTGAGAGCTCACCTAGCTGCTACTGACCAAACAAGACAGTGTACCATCCTTTGTTTCTATTTTCTCTAAACCCTACCTACATCTTTGCAAATAGTCTGCTTCTCAGGTTCTCCTAAAAGTAAGTAATTTGAGTGCACCATTTCTTTCCTGCCAAGACCCTGATGGTGCAGTGTTCCACTAGTTTTTGAGCTCCTACTTTTCCTTTCCCCTCCAGATCCTCAGGACCTGGGGCTGAGTATGTAGATTGTAGCACATATTTATGATAGGAAGGGTGGGTGGCTATTAGCAAGCACTTTTCACATCTGTGGGGCCTGCAGAAATGATAATGCTAACCCTCATGAGGAACTTCTGGGGCAATGGTTACCAGGTGTCTCTGGGGTACTCAGCACATGCTCAGCACATGGGGCTTGCTCAGGGTTGTGGCTCTGAAGCCTCACGTTTGGAGTATGGGATGGCATAGCTGGCTTAGTATTGGAGGTGGGGTTTGCTCAGAGGAGACAGGTTACCGAAGCATTAGTTGCATGGGTTTCTTACATTGCCAGCATCATGTCGGGTTCAGAGCTGCACTGACCAGAGACCTCCCTGCAGCAGGGCAGAGAAAACAACATGCCAAACCCTGGGGGAGACACGATTGCCAGCCCTTAACCTAGATCGTGACTGTGCATCCCTGTCAAGCTGAGGTGGGCAGTGATTCCCACCACCTCTTACCCAAAGGGGAAGGATGGAAAGCAGGAAGGAGCAGTGCAGTTTCCTCTCCTGAACACCACAGAAGCCTGTGCTGAGGCTGCCCTTGTCCTCAGTATCAGGCCATCAGGAGACACAGAGTCTTTCTGGAGATCACAGTAGATGCAGCAGCTCAGAGGAGCCAGTGCACTGTGCCTGGCTTGCTGTTGCCCTGGCAGGGCCCGCGCCTTGGACGTCCTTGGAAGCAGCCGTGCTGTCTCCTGTGAGCGGCAAGATTTCGCCTGCTCTTCAGTTTCTTTCACAAGATACCACGGCCACGCGTTCACTTCCTTTCTGGCTTCCTCGATCCCCAACTTGCTGGTGCTCTGTCCTCAGAAAGTCAGAGACACAGAGGAACAAGGGAGACCAGCTCTTCCCCCTTTCTTGTCTACTCAGTGCTCTGGGGGCCTGCTGGATCTCTTTCCTGATTCTCTGGGCGTCAGAAGGCCGGTTGGCTGCTCCCTGGGAAGGTGTCGCTGACAGAGCTGGGAGCCAGGCGAGGTGGGCCTCCTTCTCTCAGTGCCTTTCAGCTGGTTACAGGCCTGCGTGTGGGCCGCAGCGAAGCTCTGCTAATGCAAAAGGAACACATTTAGCACAGAGCACCCTGGAGAGCACTGGGGATAATCATGCCACTATTCATTATTTTAAAACAAACACAATTTGGAGTGTGGATCTATGTGGAAGTGTGAAATTGGCTCCTCTTAAAGAGCCACTGGCAAGGGAAGAGCATGTGAGCAGCCCAAGGGCAGGGGCTTCCTCCTGGGACCAGCCCTGCAGTCTCTCTCTCTGGCTCCAGGCTGGCCCTGCAGGCTCCACCGCAGTCACAGGGAGGACGGCATTGCAGTGCGAGCCGGCTCTCCTGCGTTCAGCACCTGCTGGTGCTCTGTGCCCTGGAACTCATTCACCTCCTGTGGCTGCCCGGTACCGTGGGTCTTGTTCTCCCCATTTTCTATAGGAAGAGACTGAGGGTCAGAGAAGCTGAGGCATTTGCCCAAGGTCACCTGCTCACCTTGGCAGAGATGAATCCAGTGCAAACTGCACTGACTTCAAAGGCCTGCTCCTCCTGTGCTGCCTCGCTGTAGATGCAGGGATAGCTCCTGAGACGTCACACAAGGTACTTCAGGCTTGACGGAGAGCCAAGCAAGGTAATGCACACAAAAAGAAAGAACCTTTCCCCCAGGGCAGGTCAAACCTAGATCTCAATTCCAAACTGGTCCAATGCAGGCATCAAAAAGAGTACATAACACTGACAGGTCGCTTGCAAATTCTGCCCAAGTTCTCACATCTGTGAAGTGGGCATTTGAATGGGATGAAAACTATGCCTTTTCAGCAAGATCAACTAAAATCTTACGGCAGCAGAAACATGATCTAATGATTTGTCCAGGCACTTACTGGCTTTGAAAGGGCCCACAGTGAGTGAGACCCAGCCTGGAACCTCAAGTTTGGAAAGGGCCTTGGTGGGGAGGGCAGCCCCAAGTCCCAGAAGACTGGGGGATTTCAACCACAGAAGCTGCAAAAGAAGGATCTGTGCAGATTGTTTGCCTCCTCAAAGCCCTCCTCTGCAAGGGATTTGCAGCTTTCTGTCCTTGCTTGATGGAAGAGGGTACAGAGTTGAATTCACAAGGCTGTTCTTGAGAAGATGTTCAGAGTTTGTGTGGCTGTTTGTCTGTGTCCTGCCTGGACCTGATTCATTGATGTGGTGCTGCCGTGAGACTCAGCTCTGCATACTGAATATTCAAAAGACTTAAGCTGCTGAGTGAGAAAAGCAGGGTTTGGAATCAGACAGTGTTGCATCCAAATCCATCTCTGCTTGTGGGAGCCTGAGACAAGCTGCCCAGTTCCTGGGGACTTAGGTTTCCTCATCTGTACGAGGAGCACAGTTACGAAGAACAAAGGCAGCTGCACATGGCTCTGACCTCACCAGATGTTCTGGCCTGGTCCTTTACATGTTGCTTCCGGAGCTGCTCAGGCTGCGACTGGCTCTGCAGAGCACTCCCCAGCCCACCGAGGTGGCCGCTCGCCTCTGTTCTCAGTTATCCTGTGCAGTGACAATCATCTGTCCTCAGGCACTTCGCTTACACCAAAGCCAGAGATGCCCATCTTCTGAGATCAATGCCCCTTTATGTGTGACCTGACAAGAGAGCAGAGCAGACCACCTGGTTCCCAGCCAGCCCCCTGCACGGCGAGCTGGCAGCCCACGCAGCCGAGTCATCTGACTGCTGCTTGCTCAAAGGCCCTCTCCTGGGAAGAGGCGCCCCCAGTCTGGATTCCCATCATCTGGCTCTTTTTGCTGCCCTGAGCCCAGAGACTGTGTCCCTGGGGTCACCCCTGAGGACAGCCAGTAGATGCCAACATAATAGCACCCATCCTTTGTCGAGCTCCTACTTGGTGCCAGCACGCAGCACCTTTGTCCTCTTTCTGCACTACCTGCTGTGTGTGTCCTTGTCTCGCACACCGATTTGGACTGTAAGCATTTTCATCTTCCCGGTGGCCACGCCCTGCCCTCCACCTTCCCAGCGATCCTCCTTTCTCTCTGTGTGTCCTTTTCCACCTCATTACCCTGCTGTATTTTTTTCTGTAGATCTTACCATTCTCTGAAGCTCTATTACTTATTTATGTCTTTATCTGTTTGTGATCTATCTCTCTTGCTAAAGGGCGAGCCCGCGAGAGCAAGCCTTGTCTCCCTTGTTCACATTCTATCCCCAGGGCAAGTGGAGTGGAGGCAGAATCGGCTCTGCTGAAGCAAATGTTAGTGGCAAGTGCACCAGCGTATTATACAGTTTCAAAACTTCCCCTTGGGTCTTCCAGGAATTTTATCCATTCTAGAGAGAAAGACTTAGGAAGCTTTGCAGAGCAAGGACGGAGGTCAGTTCCATCTCTGGGATGAGTGGTGTGACAAGAATGGACCACACATTGCATGTGCTGTGAGGTCTTGTGCAGTCGCCTTGGCTGTGCCACATGTGAGCATTCACATCTTGCCCGCACCCCTTTCTCTTTCCATGTCTCAGACTCGTCTTCACTCATGGAGATTTCTGACTTCCCAGGCGTGAGTCTTTGTGCCATGTGGTGCAATCCAATGGCCAACTGTTGCTAGGCAACTGTGGTGGAGCCTAGCCCAGGGGCCACAGTCTTGGGCTGATCCACCAGTGTGTGTGGTGTGGGCGGACTTGGAGCAGGAACTCGTCCTCCCCAGGGTGGAGGTGTATGAAGCCATGGGGTTCACAGTCGTCACAGAACCAGGAGAAGCAAGGACAGTGCTGAGCTTTGAAGGTCTGATGACTGAGGAGATGATGACGGTGACAGGTGAGATGTATGGAGCACTAGTGTTCGGCAGGAACTCGTACTAAAGTGCCCTGCATGTTACTGTAATGTGCAATCACAACAGCAGTGAGGATCAAGGCAAGACCTCTTTTTGTAGATAGAGAGGCCTGGAAAAGCTAAATGTCTGGATTTTAGGTTTGACTCTAACCATCGTGTCCTGTGGCTCCCATTGTAGCCGAGGGATGGAGAGTAGGACAGAAGGAATACATCTGAGTAAGGAGAAGCTGGAGAAGAGATTCCCACAGCAGTTCAGGTGGAGTTTGGTGGCTGGGCAGGAGTGTGTTGTAGTCTTGTCCAATACTGCTCTTGACCTGAGGAGCAGAAGCAGGGGTAAATGATATGGTGAGAGACTGAAATGACCGTGTGGAAAATGAAGATGCACTAATACCTCAAATGTGCAGCCAAGACTATGCAACTGATTCTGGCCACCAGAGAGGATGCTCATTCCAGAACAATGGTAATGAGAGGGCCAAATGCTGAGTCTAGGAGGAGCCAGGCTGGGCAATAGAAACAGAGAAACACAGCATGGTGACTGCAGGGCCCAGAAGACCTGATTACAGCTGGAAAGTGACTCAGAGAAACTACTGCCTCTGGTGCAATGAAAGACGCCAGTCTGAGATGTCTGTGGTGAGACTCAGAGAAGTAATTTCCAAACATTTGGTTAGAGGTAGCTTGGAATGATCTCCAAGTGTCTTAGTTACTTTTCTCTCTTTGCCGAGACAAAATACCTGACGCCCAAAATTAGGGAAGAAGAGGTTTATTTCTTACAGTTCTTGGGAGTTTCTGTCCATATTCAGCTGACTCCAAGGCAGCATGGCATGGTGGGGCAGCCATTCATGGTGGCCACCAAACAGCAAGGTACATGAACTGGGAAGAGAGAGAGGTCAAGAGAGTGAAGACACATGTTTCTTTCGCCCTTACACTGTGTGTCGGCTCCATCCCTGGGAGTGTGCAGCACTCACATCACCAATCCCAGCACTAGACAACAAACCAATCAGAAATGCCAGACTCAGCCCTATCCAAATTGCATGAGGCCTTAGGGGACACAGGGCAAACCAATACACCAAGTTATTACCAAGTTTGCCTTAAAGTGATCTTCAGAATGATACTATTATCTTCATCCACTCTCCTCACCCTTCTCCACACATGCCATTTCTAGTTCTTCTGAGGGACCATGGACTCAAAGAGAGAAGATTTAGTTTTGCTTGTTTCTTACTCAAACATTGCAGTTCCTTCCTTAATTCATTATTGTGGCAAAAACTGTACGGACACTAGGCAAAAATGATTCCCAAGTGTAGTCCTGGAATGCTCATGCATGTGGCTGTGATCCAGGAATGCAACAATCCTCACTTTCCTAAAGGAACTGTGGGAGAGCTGGCCAGTGTTCACCAGGACCTGGTTCATCTTGTTCTGAGTACTTGGCAGAAAATACTACCCAATTTCCATGGAGTCCAAAGACTATTTCTAGCCAATAAAATAGGGATGGGAATAAAGTATGTCACTTCTGGCTGAGTTACTAACAATCAGTGCTTGTCCTCTATGGAGTCTTTTCCCTGCCTGATGACCTTAGAGGTGACCTTCTCATCTGAGGTTCCTTAGTTGCAGTTTGGAGCAACTCTGAAACCCTCGGTGAATGTGAGATGGAACCTATCCTGATGTCCATCTTTATTGTGGTAAACCCACAAGACTTTGGATTGTTGCTACTAATACATGAGCTACTCACTGCCATGTTGTTTCTTTTGCTGGAAGTTTCTCCCTTTTTCTTTACAGCATAGCAAGCAAACAGTCACACTATTTTGTAATACCCAGCTGTCTTATCACACCACCTTGTAGGGAACTTTCGTCACTCTTTCACACAATTACTTGTTTTCTCTAGCCAAAGCATGCAGCCATTTCTTAAGGAGTTGGATCCAGAAAGAGCGAGAGGATGCTAACTCGTAGGTGGCCACCCATGGAACACAGGAAACAGTTGACATGCATTTTGTGGGCTCCAATAAACACGACAAGTGAGAGGAAATGACAGGGACGTGAGATATGTACAAACATCCTCAGGCTCCAGTGTCTCTTCTTTTTTTCAAAATGTGCTGGAATGGGCCAGTCAAAGGAAATCTGGGGCAGGAATGGCCAAGCAAAACCCACATGGGTTCATCTTCTCTGTCCTCTGGGTCAGGCCCTTTGGCCCTTTCATCTTAATGAAGCCCCAAGACCAGTAGTTAGGGGAGGTGCTGTGAGCCACATTTCACAGCAGGAAAGAATGAATATACAGATGCCAGACAATTTTCCCAAGGTAAACCAACTAGTAAGTAAATGTCCAAGGATTATATATTCAAACACACCCAACTCCCATGCTACGAGTTTTGAAAAGAGAAATGAGAACGTAGTAAAATAGTCATGTATAGAAAGCGGGAGCGCCACATCAACCTCAACAAGTCTAAAAGTATTGTTGGACTCAGGAATTACCACCACCCCCTCAGGTAATAGAGAAGACAGTAACTTCTCTTAAAGGATTAGAAACACATTTTCATCTTTTCTTGCTTTTTTGCAGCTTGACTTTCTCTCTCTCCCTCTCCCTCCCTCTCTCTCTCTCTCTCACTCTCTCTCTCTCCCTCCCTCTCTCTCCTTTCTCATATATTTTCTTTTATTCAACAATTGTTGCCTAGCCCCTTTTCGGTGAAGTATGGTGAACCAGGTCTGGATGATGATTCAGGCCTATTATACCTTATGCCTTCCAGTCCTGAGACATGCACGCAGCTTATATTTAAAGCTGTGTACCAGTAGATAAACTACTTGGCAGATGGAAAATCTGGGTGGAAATTTAGAGGGATAATTGTAGCATTGTTGAGTAGGGGCATATTTTAAAGTAGGAAACTCAACTGTATAATAAAAATACTATATATGCATAGCAGAGTGTATGATGTATTATTCAGATCTCTTTCACTTGCAAATGAAAGAATATAAATGAAACTAGCTTAAGTTCAAAGAAAACTGTGAGGCATTTATAGGTAGCTGGAAATCCGAATTTTATATGGCACAAATGGCCAATTTCCTGCCTAGATCAAGGATTCCCTTATCTTAGTATGTTCTCTAGCTGGATAATTCCTGAAGGAGCTAAAGTATGGGGAATACATTGCTGATGAACAGTAAACTTTTTGTGATATTTTGGAAACTACTGTTGACAAGTGAAAATATCTCTCTATTTTGACCTTTGGGAATTTCAACCACAGTAGTATTTATAATACCTAAAGCAAAACACATAAAGATCAAACAACCTAAATGTAACCAGAAGGGGATGTTGACTGGGTCACAGAACATTCTATCGAATTTTATGGTACTATTAGAAGAAACGATAAGAGGGGCGTGTGTCTGACAGAGAGAGAGAGAGAGAGAGAGAGAGAGAGGGAGAGAGACAGAGACAGGGACAGAGAGAGAGACCTAGGATGACCTTGAAGGGTCACTGAGTATAAAAATCAAGGTGCAGAATCATATGAATAGTACCCTTGTACTTCTATAAAACAATAACAAATGGGGAAAAAACATTTGCATGTGCGTGTGTGGGCATGTTTGCATGTGTGTACATGTGTGCACGATCTTCATCTGGTCACAAGACAGTGCGAGGATGGATACATGCAGATAAAAGGGGCACATGCTGGTCAGCTCAGTCAGATGCAGTTAGGAGGTGTGAAGTTGCAATGCTGATATTTTTATAATGTTCTTCTAAATGTTTTAAAACTACTGTGTATCATGTCTTTTAATTATAAGAATAATTTCTAAGTGAAAAACAAAGAAAAGATAAATAAAGAGGTAAAAATCCAGCACACTGGCCCACATGAAGCATCTGTGGTCAGCAGAGGCTAGGATGTAAAAACCTGGTCAGTTTGGGGTTTTTATCCTAACATTAGAAAGACTGCGGTGATTCAAGGGCCATCCTGCAGACAGGGAAGTGGCTGGGAGAAATGCAAATTTCACAATCTATTAAAACGAAGATGAGATGAGAAAGTTGACGATGCCCTGCTTGTAGCGATTGAAAAGCTCTCAATTTTGTGATTAGTGACAAAGGTAAGGATAGGTTTTATTATTTTTTTTTTATAAATGACCATGACTTCTCCTTGCTGCCCACTGTCATCTGTTTCATGCAGGATAATTTATTCACACTCTTCTTTTTCAGCAAGTCACCACCTCACCTTCTGTGGCTGCAACAAGTCCAGTCATGACGTGCAGCATTGTAACCAACCGCGAGACACCTGCTGAAGTGAGAGGACCCGGGGACACTTTTTCAAAGTGCAAATTAGCTGGAGGGCACGGGTTCTAGGTGATTGCACTGTGCCAGAGGAAGAGTTTGTTTTCTCAGATGCTACTGAGCGGCATAGCAAAGGTTGTCTCATAGGCTTCCGGTTCATAGGAGCTGTTTGATTTCGAACCCCGCCTGCCTTATAAACACCTGGGTCATTAACTCTAAAGACGTCAGCTTGTTCATACAAAAGTGAAGTGAGTTACGAGCCATCAGACATATTAATGGGGGTGCACAAAATGCTCTAGCCTCCTGTTTTCCATCCCAGGGGAGGAAGGTGTGTACTAATCAGGGACTGTATTAGTCTTCCTGGGGGGCCACAACTAGGCACAGAAGCTGGGTGGCTTAAGCAACAAAATGGTATCTTTTGCAGTTCTGGGGACTGGAAGCCTGAGATGAGGCTGTGGTTTCTCCTGAGGCCGCTCGTGTCAGTTTGCAGCTGGTGTCTTCTCCTCCCGTCATGGTGCTGTCTCTCTGTGTGCCTGGGTAGGTGCAAGAGGAGTCACATTGGGTTAGGGCCAATCTCTACATAGTGCGATAAAAATATGGTGGATATTTTAATTTAAAAAATGATTACAGTAAAAGACACATTGCCATTAATCCCTCTCAAAATATCTCAAAGTATTACCCCTGCTTTGCTTTTTTTGGGGGGCGTGCACGAGGGATCGAACTCACAACCTCGCACCTGCCAGGGCAGGTGCTTAAGCCACTAAACTGAACTCCCAGCCCTAGTTTTTTGAGGCAGGGTGGCACTATGTAGCTCAGGCCAGCCTTGCACTCGCATTGTAGCCCAAGCCGGCATCGAACTCACAACGCGCCTCCTACCTCAGCCTCCCGAGTGCTGGGATTAAAGGCGTGCGCCACCACGCCCGGCTGCTGTTACCCCTGCTTTGAACACACTTGTCCCATCACTGTTGCCACTTTCTGAAGTAGTTCTGGAGTCCTCTTTCGTGAGTGTCTTTAGCTGTGTTGTCCTGGCTGCCTCCATGTCCTGAACGGATTTAAAACATTCACCTTGCCTGGTCATTTTGACTTTGGGGAAGAGCCAGAAGTTGCATGGTGCCAGCCCTGGAGAGGAAGGTGAATGACCTCTTTATGAGCTCGCCCTTTAGTTGGATGGCACTTGGCAACAGCATGCACAGCATCTCTGATCCCACCTTGTAAAGGCATGAAAGAAAACTTCGAGAATTGTTTTAGAAAGCGACAAAAATGTTGAGATAAGAGTGTTTAAGGCAAGGACGGTATTTTGGGGGCATTTATGGCAATGAGTCTTCTACTGTAATAACCTTTTTATTTTTATTTATACACTTACCATATTTCTGCTTGTAACTCACATGCGGTTATTTTACTTCACCTACCTCTTTAAGTTCTCTGCCTTCAAGTACCGTCACACTGAGTTACTGGGGGTTCTAACTTCAGCATATGAATTTTTCAGAGACACAATTCAGCCCTATGATATTGAGATTTTTCTGAATATTTGTCTCTCAGATACAACCAAATGCCCACTAGAAATGCATGCATTTGCGTGCACATGTTCACATGTTCATGTGTGTGACCCTGTGCGTGTGTGACTCTGTGTATGTCTATGCATACGTGGTTGTGTGTGTGTGTGTGTGTGTGTGTGTGTATGGATACCTAGTATGCATATGAGTGAACATGAAAAGACTAGAGTCCTTCCCGATAATGCTTTCCCCTTAGTTTTAGCAATGATACGCGAGCAGACCCCTGGGCTGTGCATCTTTCCGGACCCTGACGATTACATCCCGTGGAGGGCAGAGCACCTCCGCGGACAGCCACGTGTGGTGGCTCCGTCACTGCCCTCTGAGCCACACAGGAGCACCCGCTTCTCACACCGGCTGAGATGTGGGTAAGGTGCTCTCCATGTGCCTGCTCCTGTCAGATCCTCTGCAGGGCCCCGCACACTGCTCTGGCTGCTTCTAAGTCTGTAGCTCTGTAGGTATTTGTGCATATGTGATGCTGATTATTAGAGACAATTATGAAGTCCCAGGTATGCTAAGTGCCCTTCAGATGTTAATTCACTTAATGCTCACGGCAGCTGTATGAGGCAAGGATCCTTGGGTTTTTTCCTGCTCTGCAGAGGAGAAAACCAAAACGTCCGGAGGCAGCACGACCTGCCTGCAGTCAAGCACCTGTCCTCCAGCAGGCCCTGACTCTGAAGCCAAGTGGTTTCACACAGCCTTGTGAGGGAGGGTCTGCGATCACTACCTTTCAGATGAGGAAAAGGCAGCAGAGCTGCTTAGGCCCAAGAGTCGCCCCCACCAAAGCCAGTCTTTCCATGGTGGGAGCCTGTTCACGGGGGGCACTGCCTGCTCCTCCCTCCTGGGGCACCCCTCACCAGCACCCACCACCAGACACACCTGCTTCTTCAGGTTAGTACTGCAGAGCGTCGAGAGCTGGCAGGGCCATTTGGTGGCTGGACGGACAGTCCGGGGCAGCCTGCGTCCAGCCTCGGCTCACCTTTCCAGCTCTCGGGCCTTGTCAGGTTACTTAACTTTTCCGAGCATCAGTTTTCTCATCCTTAAAGTGAAGATCATAATAAATTATAAAAATCGGGACTTAAATGTTGAATGGATTTGAATCAGCCCCTTATCCTCGTGCTGTGGGGTACGACCATAAAATAAATGCAATGTGACTGCAGCTCCTCCCATCACAGGGTGACATTCACTTCCCCACCCCGAGATCTAGGCAGGCTTGGTGGCTTGTTTTGGCCAAAAGAAAGTATCACAAGTGACAGTGTATTAATTTCAAGCTTCAAGAGCCCTTACATGCTCTACTTTTCCTCTCGAAATCTTATTGCTTCCTTGAGAACAAGCCTGGCCTAACCCTGCTGGAAAATGAAAACTCCCACAAAGCAGGGTAATTTCCACTGAGATTACAGCAGACCAGCAGGCCCCAGCTGACTGACCAGCTGAACACAGAGGCATACACGGGCCCATCTGGGACCAACCAACAACCCAGCCATTCTGCAGAATTGTAAGAAATGATGCATGGTTGTTACCTAAGTTACAGATTTTGGTGTCACTTGTTACACAGTCATAGCTAACTGATATACCCAGGTATTACTTGTATCTGTGCCATTCAGAAAGAGCTCAAGGCATGCTCAGTTTACCCAGATTGGTACCTTATTCCTGGTTTTCTGTGTATCTTGTACGCTTCCTCATTGTCTCCCCAAGTGTTCGTGAAAGAAAGTCGAGGAAGACCACGGCTACTGATTCCAACAACAAATGAGAGCCCTGAGTGTTTGTTTCCATGGGTACCAATAACCTGTCTCTGCACATGCTTCTCACTGTCCTTAGTAAACAGTGACTGGTGGAACCAAAATCTTTTAATGAGTGCTTTAGAGTCTGATTCTAGTGAAGAGCTGGACACTCTTTTTGTAAGAACACAATTCAAACGACATTGAAGTGTTGGATACCAGGTCAACTTCCTTCCGAACTGGTCAGCCCAACAGAGCCTTAGGCTCGCGGCCATGGTTCTGGGCTCTTGTCTTCTGCTTTTTGGCTACAGCCAAAGCACTGGGATACTGGTCTGGACGGTCCAGACACCCTGAGTTCCTGTGTCCTCTCAGCAGTGGGATTAAGGGTGCCCATTCTTTGCAGAGAATCCTTAGCATTGATGACGGATGTTTCCTGGCCCAGCTGGAAAACAGGTTGAGAGGCTGAGACTCTCCCCTGATTCCCCATGTTGTGGGGGAATTAAGAGCTGGTTTCCTGAGGGACCTCTGTTTCCAGGACAGGGAGAGGTGCTCTGCTTCCTACCGTGCTCACGAAGCACTGGGGGACAGTAGCTTCTAATTCCTGCTTGGCACTGGGAACTGGGGAGAGTCTCAGAGAAGGCGGCATTTGAGTTGAGTTGAGAAGGATGCTGGAATTTGACAGCTGGAAAGAGCGGAGGGGCTGTGAGGAGGACTGGCCCAGGCAGCGTGGACCTCCGATTCTGGGGGACCTGGAGGGGCTGAGCAGATAGGCAGGGGGCAGGAGTGAGGGGAGAAGGCTGGGAGGGAGGTTGGGGACAGGGAAGGGCTCTGAACTCCTCAGGATGGCCTCATTTCGTGCAGGATGCTGGGAACAGAATTGCATTCAGGGAGAGAATCGTGCTTGGTAAAAAGCAAGGCAAGATGTAGCAGGACTTTTTGAATGTAACTACAGGCGCTGTGGATGTGGTCTGAGTGGGCTGGGGTCTATGAGGAGAGGAACTAGGGGGCGTGGGGTTGGAGGAGGAGGCGCAGCGCTGAGCAGAGCGGGGAGGCCAGGGGCTGGAGCTGCAGGGAAACGCTGAGCAGTCCGTGGCTGGAGAGTTGGCCTGGCATACGAAGCCCGGGCCGTGCAGGCTGCTCCGACAGCCGGAGGCATCTGTGCTGCTCAGGGTGATCACCGTGCAGCCCAGCCTGGCCTCTTCAGAGAAAGCAGCAGCGCACCCAGAGCCTGCAGCCTCAGCGTCTGCAAGACATCAAGGGCCTGGCACTGGGTGCCCCCGTTAGAGGAAAGTAAAGCCCAGAGGGAGGGGAGACAAACTAGGTGACATGAAAGCAGGTGCCCTTGGAAAGTCACAAAAACATGGGGAAATACTGACTTTGGAGCAGAAAAACCACTTTGGACCAATGTTATTTAAATATTAAAAAAACAGACACTTGCTATTGCTCTTGGCTATACACGTAAATATGTCATGTGGCATCATGATGGTTGCTTGTAGAATGCTTTTTTAGAATGTAGTGCACAGATACTACATCTTTAGGGGAAAAAATGGTAGCTCATTTTGAGGCTACGTTGAATTTGGGAGTCTGAAGTGTGTAATACATTTTCACGGTTGTTTTTCTCACATAGGATCGTTAGGTTAGCCTAACGTTTTGAGATTTCTTAGTCTCCTTTCATCAAGACTGCAAACCAGATGGGACTGGATTGTGGGGATGCAGAATTGGTGCGTCTTTACCCGCTGTACAGGGAGGTGTTAGGGGTGTTCTAGAGATCTCGGTGCCTCAGAAACAGTTGAGCACATTTTATTCCAGTGTCACTGAACAGCAGGGGACAGAAACTCACCCAGGATATCATGAACTGAAAGGAGTCTCTTTTGGAAGGATGTAGCAGTTTCCTTGAGGAACTTGAGGTGAGGTGTTCTAGCCAGGTCTCTGACAGAATGACAAGTGGAGAATGGAGGACATTGCCTGTGGCCTGGGGACTGCATGGTTTCTGTTTCTTCCAGCTACATTTTTGTCTTCCTTTACTCCAGCATGGCCAGGATGCCTCGGCTCTGCTCTGGCTGGCTTTGCACTGAAGTGTGCCACGGCGGCCAGCAGGGCCCCTGGGAACTTTAGTCCAGATTCCTGGAAGCATGAATCTCACTGGTTTGTCCTGTTGGCTGCAGGGAGGGGGGCCTCCCTCAATGCCAATCATCAGTATCCGGGGGCAGAGCCAGGTCACGTGGTACCGGTGTGGCTGCAGGACCCCAGCTATTGTGTGTGGGTGATTCTCAAAGGATGAGATGCAGGTTCAGAATGGATTCCTACGTACAGATCTCAAATGCACAGGTTTCAAACAAAAGTGCTAATAGGAAAATATTCGCCTGTTCAGCTGGGCAGCACTGCTGTGAGTTCCAGTTCTCTGCAGCCAGGAGAAGATGCTGGCTTTTCAGGCGTCGCATCCGTATGGCCTCACGCCAGACACTCGCATCTTATCTCTCTCTCCTCCATCAGCCACTTTGGGCAGGAGACGCGGCAGGTCTGCTGTGTGATTAGTAACTCACTTCAGTTCATCCCGACGCTGTCTGCTTTCTCTAAGGCTAGCAGTGATTGACGGCCCGCTCTGCTGTCAGAGCACCCTCCTTAGCACCCCGGGGCCTCCAAAGCCCTCACCGCTGGGGCGTGTGCCGTAGGACCTGGGGTGGCCCTGCTAAAGCAGCTGACCCCACATCGGGCTGTTAGCTCTGCTGCCGCAGGATCTCTAAGAGGGCTGCAGAGCGCACAAGATCACCCTGGGAAGAGACTGCTGGGCGAAGGAAAGGCCTTTAGGAAAATAAACAGACCCACCGGAGGAGGTGGCTTGGATGGCAAGGGCATGTGGGCAAATTCTGTTTGCGTGCAGCTGCAGAGGCCTCCACACAGAGCCCTGTACTGGGTCGCCTTTCACAGGCCTGCGAAGGCGCATTCACACGTGTCCTCACGTGACATGCACGTGTCCATGCAGTCGTCCCTCTTGGTTCAAGCCTTCCGAGCCACAGGGTCAACCAACCTCAGAGGAAAACTGCTCTGCAAACCAAGCTGCACCTGTCCTGAGCACGCAGTGTCCTTCTTGCCTTTATCCCACAAGCAATGCAGCGCAACAGCCATTCACGCAGCATTTCCACCGCAGTGGGTGTTACAAGGACTCTAGAGCTGACTTACAGCACCCAGGAGGATGCGTGCGGGGTGCACGCGGTCACCCCGCCGTTTTACACAAGGGACTACGGCGTCCGTGGAGGGGCTCGGACTCATCCTGAGGCCTCCAAGCCGACTGCGTAGGTCACGCCCACACGCACGCGGGTGCAGAGCGCTGAGCTGCCTGCAGTGTGTCGGGCCAGGCTTCGACCTCGGTTCTGCCTTCGGCTACCTGCGCAGTCCTCAGCGACCCGTCCTGCCTCGCAGATGTGCACTGCGTGCTTCAGCAAAGTGAAAGCAATTCCAGACTTTCAAAGGCGATGCAAAAATAGACGGGTAGTATCTGTAAAAAATTAGTGCTTGCCATCCGTATATTTAGCCATGGATACAGTTAAACCGAATATAAATCATTATTAAATCACATGCACATAAGCCCACATATATGTGCATTTCTTTGCATGCATACTTGCATTATGTGCACACATTCGCCTTTACATATATGAGCACATGGCAGCCATAAATACTGACACACAAAATATTGTGAACCTCCATGGATAGCATCAACATACGTATGCATACACTTGTTATATACGTACACATACAAGTCCATGCACATGTATCTCCTCACTCTCACATGCATTGGAGAGACATACACATATACATACACTCCTTTAGAGAGATATTGCGTGCCTGTGTGTGCATACGTGTGCACGAACACACATTCACATAACAAGAGTGCATCTTTCTTACCAAGATAAGTCAACGTAATTCACTACATGGCTTTGAAAGTAACTCTGGTCCACATGCTGTATTGTCTCAGGTACTGAAAACTTCTGCTACTTCTTTTGGGGAGAAACCCCCAGGCTGCAGACGTGCCCTGAGCCACTTTCCTCAGCCTGTGGGTGGTGACAGAGGTCATTGTTTCATTTCAGGTGTGGAAGAGAAGCACAGCTTGCGGGTCTAGGGTGATGAGCAGGGTCCCGCCCCAGCCTGGCACGGAGAGCCCGTCTGCACTGGGAGCGCCTCTGGGCACTTGTGAGAAGGGCTCTTCCTGTGCAGAAGGTTTGTTTTCAGCACTGGCTCCAGGGAGGCAGGGTCTGTTTAGCACAGGTGTTTCATTTCTTTCAGCAACCTGTTCTCAGGCGAGCTCCTGGGGAGCCAGGGAGGGCAGTGATAGTGTGGAGAGGGCTTTGCTCAAGACCTCGGAGTCCTCTTAGCCTCTCTGTAGTTCCTGGAGTCCTTGGGAATTTAAGCCAGTGTCCAGTGGCTCTGAAGCCACACCATGAGCATGTGATCTGTGCCTACTGCCACTGGACACCCAGACCCTCTGTGCTGGGGCCCCGAGCTGTGACCGTGGGTCCGGGCATGGTCTGTGGATTTGGGCAGCTCACTTTGGGAAGATGCCCAACACTGAGGCCTGAAGTTGCAGGCAGAGCTGGTGGGAGGCAATCCTTTTCCGAGGGGCAGTTGTGCTCCATGAGGAGGGACCGCAGGCTGCCTCATTTATATGGTCTCGCTTCCGTTTATAAATTATGAAGGGGTTGAAGAAGGAAGACTTTGATCCACCAAATTTATGGATTCAATAACTGTTGCCATTTCAGACTGCAGGGGTCCCTGGGGATTATTTTTCCAAGTATGCTTTGGTAGGGAGAGAGAGAGATAGAGGGAGAGAGAGAGAGATGCTAAATATTCTGCCGTATTTATGAAATGTCAGATGTGCTTTCCAGGGTAATTACATGAATATTGAATAACCTCGCTGAAATTTACAACCTTGCAGCTGAGTATTTGGGAATGTTTCTTGCCAGCAGCTCCCTGTGGACAGGACAACAGCCCTCGCACAGAGAACACAGGGCGTAGAGTCCGGTCTGGCCCTGCCTGCCCACCCTGCCCTCGCCAGTGCAGCTGGACAACTTGGCCTGGTTTCACAGACGCTGATCATACGAGAGGCCCCTGTCAGCCCCAGCAGATAGCTTCAGCATGAAAAGGAGATGTGGCTGGCATCGCGTGTCCCATGACAGTGAAAAAGAAAGCTTTAGTGGGCCTTTCCTCAGGCCCGTGACATAGCACAAAGCACGGCAGAATCCAGACCAGTCCATGGGGAGACGATTCACCTCGCTGATCTGAAACTCTGGCATGTTCTTTGTCCAAGTAGTGTGTATAGGCTGCAGCAGGCCAACAGCCTCAGTCTTAACTGAAGCAACGTCACGTAGACTTCCCCACCTGGAGACCTGGAGCGGCACTGAAACACGGGGGCGTGCTGCAGCTGGTGTTTCCCTGTTCATTAGATTTCGGTTAAATTAGTTTAATGTTGCATGAAGCATTCTCAAGTCCTCTTTAACCACCGGTCATCATTCCTTCACGATCTGGCTACCTCTGCTTCAGAAGTGACTCTTACAGCCCTAGTTTGCCTTGCCCCGGAGTGACTTTTATTTACGGCATTGTAAATGTGGTTGTAACTTTTCTTTACGACACCATAACTGGACTTTACAGATGTGGCCCCGCTCTTTCCCCATCAGCCCTGAGCTCTCTGTGCTTGGAGCCCTCGCTGCCTCCTGGGTCCCCCTACCCTTCCTGAGCCTCGGTGCCTTTGTATGTTCTGCTTCCTCCGCCCCAAGGAGCTTCTGCCTCTTCTCCGTCAGCATTTCCCTCCCAACTCGCTGAAGTACAGGCAACCGATCTTCTCGTGTAACAGAAAATGCTCCCCACCTCCCAGCCAGTGTACTTCAGTTTCTTAGTTGCCCAGGTAACGGTTCCTGTTCCAGATCCGGTTGCTTCTGGTCTCTGAGATACGGCTGTGCAGCTGTGCGCCGTGATGATAGCTGGTCACTACGATGCACACTGTAAACCAGTCTCCACCTGACAAGCCACTCTGCCTCTTCACTTCCTGCTTGCTTATGCAGTATCAGCCCAGGCCCACCAGAGATCAGGGCCTAATATTTTGGGAGTGGTCCTGATCAGCATCCGTTGATGTAAATAAATCCACCTCCAAATCATGGGTGTCGTTTCAGTGTTCCTGTTCGCCATTGCACCCAGAAAACATGACACCCAAATAGGAACTGGGCCCATGAGTGATGGACAGCAGAAGGACTCAGTTACAAAGCAATGGCGCCAGGAGTTTAGTGTGAAGGGATGGGGAAAGAGGGACCATCCTAAAGGGAGGGGGTGTCAAATGATGGACGGAAGAGGAAGTGAGAGGCCCTAGCGGATAAGGATGGGTTCAGCTGGCTCTGCTCGTGGTGTAACAAGCCAGCAAGGAGCCTGGAAGGGAAGCTGGTGCAGAAACAAGAGTGAGTGGAATTTGGGAGCACGGAGGAGAGGTGTGGCACCATCAGAGGGCCCCAGAGGTGGGAAAGGCTTTGGCGCGCCAGCCACAGCAGCTGCATCAATGGCTTTTAGGCCGGATAACTTGAAATCCATCTTTGATGGTAGGGTTATCCCAGCCCCTATGTGTCAGTGCCACCTCTTCCGCTGCACAATTATGGGGCTCTTCAGCAGCCACATCCCCCTTCCCACTGTATTTCATGCTGAGAGGGCTCCTGATACATGTAGGGCAGCCCTGCTAATCTCTGTGCAGAAGCTGAGTCCCCGGCACACATGCCTTTGACTAGGCCGTGCCACAGCCCGTTAGCCCTGTGTCACCCTTTATTTTCTTATCCATTTAAAACTGCACCTCAGGTCACTGATGCCTCTTAACCTAAGAGGCTTTGCCTCCTTCTCTCCTCCTGGTTCGAGGCTTTGCTTCCTTCTCTCCTCCTGGACTCTTTCTCTTATCTACTGGTACTCAATCGGGGGACTTCCTCTTCTTGAGACCCACAAATCAGACAGCCCTTGTTTTTTTTTTTTTTATTTTTTTAGACAGCCCTTGTTTAACTGAAAAGAACAACTAATTTCTTTTGGTCACATGTTGCATTTCAAAAATGCCCCAAACCCTCACATTAGCAAATTAAGTCCTAGCTGGGTCTCCAAAGTATTGACATCTTGCCAAAGAGTGGGCTGAAGTTTATGCCTCAGGTCTTTCTTCCACTTCTCTGGAGTATACCCCAGCAATGCATGATGGGAAGTAGGTATTAAAATTGAAGAAACTTCTGGGCATGGTGGTGCATGCCTGTAATCTTAGCACTTGAGAGACTGAGGCAGGAGGATTGCTTTGAATTCTAAACCAACCTGGGCTACATAGTGAGTTCAAGGCCAGCCTGGACTACATAGTGAGACTGTTTAAAAAAAAAAAAAAAAAAAAAAAAAAAAAAAAAAAAAAAAAAAAAAAAAAAAAAAAAAAAAAAAAAAAAAAAAAAAAAAAGAAAAGAAAAGGAAGGAAAGGAAAAAAAAAGAAAAGAACCTGAAAGAGAAATTGTGTGGTATGGAAGAGGATGTATAGCTATATATCTGTATCTATCTGTCCACACCATCTACATTAGCACATACGTAATACATATATATATATATATTCTTCCATTATTTCAATACTTACATCTCATGGTGGAATTGTGTCTTAAGGGGTGTATTTTACCTATGCATATATGTATATATGTTTATGTATATTTGTATTTATGTATACACAAGATATATATGCATATAATATATATAATATATATCTCCATATGCAAGCTACATAAATGAATATGCATATGCACACACTTCTCCACTAAAATGTACTACTTTGGGCTATCGCTGAGTCTGCTCCTGTGATGGCTTCGAGCATCTTGAAAATCAAACAGAAGGAAGCAGAACAAATAAACTTTCAAATGACTGTAAGGCAGACAAGTGGGTCACTGCCATCTGTGCATGACTACAAACTCTCCGGGGCTCTGACACCAAAATGTGGCTTTGAGGATGGATAGCAGCTCGCACCAGTGGCTCCTCAGTCTGTTGTAGCAGCGCAATCACACATCAGAGTGGAAATGTCCCTGTGGCCATCTTCCCTCAGACGTGGCATCTCCTCAAGGCGAACACGTGACTTTTGCACTCTTACAATTTAGTGCTAAGTACAGAACCTGGCATTCAGGTAACCCAAGGTAGTTTTTCTTTTGACTTGACTAATGTTCTTGGTTCATTGTCATCAATCTAAATTATGCTTGACCTTACTACGTTGCACGTGCACAGAAAATTCCTAAGAAAAGCACAGTGCCATTCCTCCTTCCTCAATTTTGGGGCCATAACAAAATCTTGACCAGTTTAAATCAGCCTCTGAAGAGTAAAGGCATTATGGATTCTTTCAATGGACTTCCTAAATTTGGGTGTTTGCATTTAATTTTAAACGTCTTCCATGTTTACGAGATTCCATTATATAATAAGAACTTTATGAATATATATGTTCATATACAAAATATGTAAAATCGGAGTCAGACACAAAATCACGGCTCGCTGGGCATGCTGGTTCCTGTGTACTTAGGGACAGTGGCACACAGGGCAGTCTTTCTTCTTCACCACCCGGAAGACGTCTGTGGGTGGGGACTTCTCACTCCTATATCGTACAGTGAAAAGTGCTTGACCAACACCACCGCAGGAGCCTGGGATAGGCTTGCCTTTCCCTCTCTCACTGTCTGGAAGCGAGAAACGCATTTCACCCAGGAGGAGGAGTCAGACAGCGGGCCGAGAGGTACAGGGAGTGAAATGCTGTCCTGGCCGTCCGACTGAGGTGCTGCCCCTCCTTCCCTGGCGCTTCCCGTTTTCTCGTCACCTCCTGTGTTCTTCCTGTTTCCAGTCTTTTCTGCTGGAGCCTGCCTCCTCCCGCCCTGGAAACACCCCGCCCCTCCTCAGGACAATGATCCTGTCCTGTCCTTGAGGCCTTTCGTGTCTCACCAATTCCAGAGTCTCAAATTTCATGCTCTACTTGGTTTTTGCAGGTACCAGGAGACAGTGGGCTCTGGTTTTAGTTTTATTCACTCTGAATGATTGCTGGACAGAGAAACTGGTGATGGTGGAGGGAGTGGGGGCCTTCAAATATGGAATATGCTTGAAAAAACTTATTTTCATGAGAACTAATTGCATTCTGAAGATCACTTAGTCTAGCACTTGCCCTTAATTTTTTGGGATGCTAACACTAGCCCACAGTGCCAAGGGCCTGTCTTACATCAGTAGATGGTGAATATACCATGTTTAACCTGTTCCCATCAAATTACTGGTAGGGAAAAGGGAATAACATTGAATTCCAAGCTTGAATCCTTCCTAATATGCTTTCTATGGTGCATGATATGATATACTAAGCCCTTTTCATTGGAATCAGATAGTCATTAACCTCAGGGTTATTGCTAGCTTTGGTTGTGCATTTCAAGAAAAGCAACAGAGATATTGAAAGTCCAGATCCTTTTCCTAGGTAGTAATGGGCCCTATGCTTCTGCTTCTGTGGAGATTCAGCAAGATCGGGGTGTGCTGGGCATTGTGCAGAGTACAAGGTCAGAAAAGGTTTCCCATCAGCACCCGGGCAGCTGTGCATGCTGTCTCTTCTGCCCTTCACAACAGACTTCTTCAGCAAAAATGAATGAATGAATGAGTGAGTGAATTGCTTAAAGCCACATAAACTACTTGCCCAGTGTCAGAGGGGAGATTTTAAGGAAAACTGTGGCAACCACAAAGAATAAAAAAACTGATTTCCTGAAAAGAAAATCGTGAACAATAAGACTGGGATAATGCAGTTCGATCCAGGGATACTTCCAGAAACTGGCTTTGTCCAAGAAAATCTGTAGGGAACAGCTGTGGCCACAAGGTACCAATACCATGGAGCCACATTGCTCAGACTTTAATGTCACACAGATCCCCTTGGAGATTTTGCTAAAGTGCAGATTCTGACTCTGTAGTACTGAGAAGAGGCGTGAGGTTCTGCATTTTGACAGCTCTTTGCTACTGCTGCTGCTGATGCTGCTGCTGAAGCTGATGATTCCTGAACACATGAGCAGCGAAGCTTCAAAGGTAGCTTGCTGTAACCCTGTGGTTCTCAATAGAGGATGGGAGTTGGGAGGGCAACTTTACTGCCCCTTCCTGTGAGTGTCTTACAGTATCCAGAGGTCTCATGGGGTGCCATAACTAGAGGATGTTAGGAGCATCCAGTGGATTGAGGCCAAGGATGATGCTAAACCACCTCCAATGCATGAGACAATCACTGCTGCAATGAATCATCTGGCCCACGGTGTCAATACTGGGCATTTGAAAAATCCTTCTTTAGGGGAAAAAACACAGGTTTTCAACCAGGTGGACCTGGACTCCAACCATGATGATTCTACTCAATTTCTGCAAGAATTACAGAACTTGCTAAATCTCCACTCTTTGGAAAATGACCTAAAGCAGACCAGAGTCCCTACATAGGCAGTATGTGTTCAATAATCCTTGTGCCGATAGGATGATTTTAGCAGAAATACTTCTTCAGAGACCCATTGAAAAGCAGCTACCCTTACTGAGTACTGGGTATTACATACCCAGATATGTATCTGAACATTTCAAAGATACTTCGGATACTCAGGGAGAGCCAGGAAGATGTATAACACAGCCTCTTTGTAATATTAGGTCTCTAAGAAGAATGCTTCCTCCATCCTCATTGTCAGGCAGATAGTGAGAGCAGCTGGGCTGACAAAGTAACAATTAGAATGGACAGTTGATTTCAAGAGCTGGATTCTGTGTCTTCCATCATCCCAATGGCAACTGTGCTTTCTCATTAGCAGAGTACCTGGCCTTGGCTTTCAAAGATATGGATGCGTCTTATTACTTGTGACTGTGAGCAAAAGGGCAAAGCTCGCTGAGTAGGGGAGGCGCAATAGGAGTGATGGAGTGGAAAGAGGGTGCAGTTCTGGCTCCCATGTGGAGCTCTGGGGACAACTGGGATCTACTCCTTCCACGTATCTCAGAATGGTTTTCTTGTGTCTCCCTCTGCCATATCCACCCCGAGACTTCTCTGTCAAACACATAAGTATGTTTGTCTATATGTGTGTACACGTGTGTATACACACACACACACACACACACGCACATGCACACGCACTGCTCCATCAGTGTCTCAACAGACGAGACTTTCTGCTGACTGCCTGTAAAAAAGAAAAACAGCCAGATGGCACAGCTGGAAAAAGATGTCTGTGTTTTTGAAGGGCTATAAAACCCTTTATCATCCCAGCAGGAACGACCAACAACCTGGCAGGACACTGAGGTGCTCAAGATGAATGCTCGGCATCTGCTTGACGTGCTGGTGAGGCTTTCCAGAGCCGTGTCCGGTCCTCTCTCCAGCCAAACATGTCTGCATGGCTGTCCTGGGGTCTGGGCTGGGCAGCCCTGCTTCCTCCTCTTCTCGCCATGCTGCTCCCCAGCTTGGTGCCCGTAGAATTCATGAAGACAAGTACTGCCAACCATCAGGTCTTTGCGTGGGTGGAGACAATTAGTACAGTCTGTGTGGTGTCGTGGTAGAACAGAAAGAGCAGGGGTGTTGGATGGAATTCATCAGTGGACTAACGGGACTCAAGATATAGTGGTCCTCACTGCTGTAATTCATTATCACAAAAGGATGCCAAATGCAATCAGCAAAGAAAAGAAGTGTAAGGATGGCTTGAAGCTTGCAGGATCAGCCTCAAACTTCCAGAGTCTTCTCCCATGGGTGCCATGAAAGACGGGTTTAATTCTTTTGGCAACACATATAAGGTGTCGGTGCTGGGGCAGAGCAGTTAGAGTCTCAATACTCAGGGTTTTTTTTAAAGGGCTGATCACATAAGCTGTCTCCACCCAGAAAGAACCCCAGTTGCAGGCTCCCTAATAAAATGCTCTTGTCCACAAGACCCCTTGGCTGCTTTGGCAGAGGCCAGGTGCATGCGAGGGTGGAAGACAGCAGGTGCCATCTCGGGAGCTGACCCCTTCCCTGAAGTACCAAACGATGCCTTGAAAAGACAGATCTCAAGACTGAAATGCATCCAAAGCAATCTAGGAAATAGCAGTTCTGGTAAGTAATTTCCAGAAGAACAGCATGTTTTAGTATAAGCTATGTCTTTTACATAATCAGCTCAGGCACAATGAGCCTCTCTTACGGGGAAATGGGGGGAGGCACCCTCTAAACTGTTGAAATTTAAGTTCCTATTTACCGGCCAGGAGCCCAGCTTGCAAACAAGTCTTCTCAGAGTGTTATGGTTTAGATCTGGGGTGTCTCCAAAATGCTTCAGGTGTTTGGAGGGTGGTTGCATCGTGGGATTCCTCCGCTGATGAGTTTATAGTTGACTCGCTCTTAGCAGTTGGGCCTGGTTAGAGAAGATTCACTGGGGGTGTGACCTGGAAGGGTTTATCTCCTCCCTGGCTTCTTCCTCAGCTCTCTGCTCCCTGACCCCTGTGGTGTGAGCAGCTTTCCTCTGCCAGGCTCTTCCACCACTCCATCTTCCCCTGGGAGCAGTCAACTATGCAAAAACCAAGACCTCAGAGACTGTGAACCAAAATAAACCTCCTTTTAAATCTGTGGGTGTCAGCTATTTTGTCCCAGGAATGTGAAGGTGAAGGAGGCACAAGGACAGCAGTTTCGACATGCAATGTTAGCTCTTTACTACAGAGTGGGGTGTCCTGTGCTCCCCGGGACAGCTGGCAGCTCAGTGGGGGCCCACATTCCACGACAGCTGTGTCGACGCCGTCCTGTGGAGGATGCTGCTCCTGCCAGGGGTAGCGAGCTACGCCAAAGCGAAGACAATCTCTTCTCAAGATCGCCCCTCTCTAACATCAGCTGCTCCGTTTTCCTCTTCTTTGAGGAAGAAGAGGAAAACTCAGGAATCAGGAAAACTCAGTTTTATTCATATAAGTCAAAGAATCTTTTTGAAGGATAGCATGTAAGATTTCCTTTTTCTTCCTTCCTTCTTTTCTTTTTTTCTTCTTTCTTATTTTTTTCTTTTCATTTTTGGCTTGAAAGCCTGCAGGAATCTTTATCTTTGAAATCGAGAGCTCTTCCCCTCCCTCTAGGACATGCCTTGGCATATTTTCTTATCATTAACTCTGTAGAGCACATGATTGTCCTTCTCCATTTCTCATCTCAGATTCCTTGAGTTCTGCAAAGTTTTCTTCTATTTTATTGGTAATTATTGATGCCTGTTCTCCAGAATTCTAACCATTTGTGGGATGAATCTCCATATTCTGCCTTGTCATTCAATTCCTAAGCTATTCTTTTATTTCTTTGGGGATTCATTCATTCGGTGTACGACAGGAGCTGGAAACTCAAAGGTCACCAAGGTATATTGGTTAGTCATCAGGATCTCAGTAATGAGAAGATACACACAGATCCTCACGGTGAGTATGGCTTTAACGGACAGCTGTCTATCTGCTGGAGAATCTAAAGGATGGGGCGCTGAAAGGTGGCGTGGGGCATTGAGGGTGATGTGAGGACTCTCTATGGATTGTTTTTCTTAAGCTTATCTTTTACATCACCGAGTTGATTTTCTGCAGGGCCATATTTTACTTCTTCCAACACTGTTTCTCTGTGGCTGGCCTTGGTGTCTGCACTTCCACATTGTGCTCCTGGCAGCAGCATTCATACTTTATGTGAATCATGGTTTCATTCTTCCTTGGTTGTCTTAAGGAGTTGCCATTAAAGCTCCTTCCTAGACAGCATGAATGAGTCCTAAAGGAAAAACCAGTGGGCATGGTCACATTTCTCTCTTTCTCCTACATGTCGGGGCTGATAATCCACCCACCCTCCAACCAGATGCAGAGAGTAGACCAGGTGAAGCTTGGGTCCTTTGCTTGTCCACATGTGAGATACTACCTGGGACTCCAGATGTGGCATAAGATGCTGGAAGCTTCCAGAAGGAAGCTTTCAAAATGTCATCAGTGTCTGCTCCACCAAGGGACTCTACCAGATGGCAGCTGTGTGAGAGGTGGGGACAGCCCTGACGCCTGCCCAGTGACCTCAGATGGTCTCTTAGTCCCAGCCGCTGGCACCGGGACCACTGCTAGCAAGGAGGTGCCACGGCTGAACACAGAGGTGACTTCCCAGTGCTGCGGGAGCAGTGTGACAGGGAGGAGAAAGTGCCCGGGCATCCCATTTCCGGGAGTCCTTGCCATTGACTCTGCCCTGCTTTTGGTGTTAAAAGCATGGTTGAATTAGATGATTTAGCAGTAATGATGCACATTCGAGGAAGCATTCCTCTGCAGTCATGTGATTTTGCTGTCTCTTTGGAATTCTTTTTACCAGTTTATCTTTGAGTAGAGGCAATGAAAATTAAATTTTTGTCATAAAAACATAGAAACCCTATTAATATAATTGGAGCCACCAGAGGATCTCTCTACTCTAAATTGCAATCCATCCCAAACATTCTTTTCTAACAGTATCGGAGGGGGGTTGTAGCAAGACATCTGGTAAGTGAAAGAGGTGGGTGCTAAGCACCCTCTAGTATGTGCTTAGTACCACTTAGGTACTGGCCTCAAACCTCCATCTGGGTTCTTTTATTTGGTCTACAAAACAAACCAACCAATTATATGACCCTATCCTTACTGGCAGATGGCAACACCGAAGTTGGGTGACCTATGATTGACACTCGAGGGAAAGCTGAGCGTGCGCACTGCTTTCCGAGGCACCCTCACTGGAAGCACCCTCACCTCCCCGAGGCCAGTCTGCCCCCGCCTGCTCAGGCACCGCAAAGTCCTTCTCAGACCTTCTTCATTTAGTTTTGGGTCAAGGTCTTTCTTCACTAGGATTCAATGAGTCACTTAGGGATAGATAGGAGCTTTAGCCCCCAAACCATGGTGCCTTAATTGGCACTTAATTCCATCCTTATCCTAATACTGATGAGGCTATGTTTAGGATATAGCTCTATGCCATGCCATTTCTAGAGGAATTGCCAGCTTTCATTAATTTCCATCAGTCACTTACCCAGAACTGATATTTCCTAGATTGCTTTGGATGCATTTCAGTCTTGAGGTCTGTCTTTTCAAGGCATCGTTTGGTACTTCAGGGAAGGGGTCAGCTCCCGAGATGGCACCTGTCGTCTTCCACCCTCGCATGCACCTGGCCTCCGCCAAAGCAGCCAAGGGGTCTTGCGGACAAGAGCATTTTCATAGGGCACCAACACAGAGTCCCGCTCTGCAGGTCCCTTTATTGTCGTTTCTTTTTCCTTCTTTCATTTCACGGCTGTGAGAGTCTGACTGCCTGATAGAGGGAAGTAGAGACGAGATGATGCTAGGAGGTCAAATGTGTTCAGAGGACTAGTTAGGCCTTAGTCAGCCTGCTTTCTCACTACCCAGCAGTTCGTGCACGGGCCCCTGCTGGCAGTGAATGTCATAGGACAGCAATGATTCTTCCTCTTACTTTTCAGTATTATGAGTGCTTTATAGTTCCTGATGTCAGCAGCAGGCAACATCCTGCTTTTCAAGGATTGGTGATTACAAGGACGTTAGTGTACGGGCCTCAAATTAAGAAACCACGGGCTGGGCGAATTCAAATAACTGTTCCAGTTCTTAACTCCTGTGACTCCTATTTAAATTTAATTATACAGATGTAGGTAATCAGAATTTTAAGCAGGCAGTTAAAAGTCCTCCGTCCTCCCATCGAATGCCATGCTCGGACTCCAAACCTTTGGATGGGATTCCAACACCCGCGAGACCAGCTTCTGTACCCGAAATTAACACGCAGGTTTGGTAACTTGAGGCACACACCCCAGCCGAGGTGTCCGCGGGGAAAGCTCACCCCTGCGTGCGTGCAGCGGCCCGTGTGCTGTCCCCTGCCCCGCCCCCTCCACTCGCAGCCCAGGGGCCTCATTAGGTGAGCAGGGAGAGCCCTGATTAAGAAGCGGTCCTGGGCTGCTGCCGTTCCAGATCTCATCCAGCCGTTTGTCCGGAGGGTGCACGTCTTCCTGGAAGTTTTAATTCCCAGCCAAGGCACGTCCTGATTAGAACATCGCTTCTGCTCCAATACCCCACATTGGGAGGAATCTTCCAATTACTTGGGGCCACGCTGGAGGCCCGCGAAGGCTGAGTCAGGCGGGTAAAGGAGTCCTCCGCACAGGGCTAGCCACCCAGGGGCCTGTAATAGAGGGGCCCACGTGCTTGCTTGCTCCAAGGAACGGGAGAGAGACTCCCCCCCAACCTAATTGATTCCTCAACAGCAACATGAAAATTGAAGCTGAAATGTGGATGAAACTCTAGTCAGGAAGGGCTCCAGCGCGCTCTCTGGGAAGAGAGGAGCCTCCTGCTAATGAGGAGAGTTTCCAAACCATTCTGAGCCTTCGTTGTCAGTATTTAAAAAAAAAAAAAAAGCCCAAATGACAATTTCTACGATTTCCAAAACTGAAGGGGAAGATGGAAACAGTTGAGGTTTTTTTTTTAAAGATAAAATTTCTTGCTGAGACATACTGTCAAATTTTTCACTGTATCCATTCCAAGGCAGGCATTTATTACCTTTCCAGTGACTGTATATCTCCTGTAATGTTCTTGCTGTGGTTTGCCTCTTAATTACCCGTAGAATTTGCATTTAAACCGAGTTAGAGGGAGCCATCTACTCCCCGGCTTCCCTTGGTTGTTTCCATGGTAACTCGGGGTCCGGTGGCTGACGGGGCTGTTACCGGGCTTCCTTTCTGGAAGCTTCTCAGGCCTCCGCCCGGGACACTGGGCTGAAGCATCCTAAGACCCACTGGCCCTGTCGGATGTCCGTGGAACTAGGCTCACCCGGCCGAGTCCCCTTCTCTGGGAAGCGCTGGGGTTGGGTCCTCCCCCGGGATGGGCCCTTCGCCACAGGTCCTCCAGCTGCGCTGGGTCTGCTGTCCAGTCCTCTCCAGACGCTGAGCCCGGGGGTTCCCCGTCTGCGGAGCATGAGTGATCGCTGCTGGTGGGAAGCAGCTTGCTGCTCTTCGGGTGTCCGCAGGCCTCACCTGGTGGTCAACAAGGGGTGACCGCAGGGGTGTGAACTGCACCCACCCGGGCAATCAGAGTATCCAGAATCCTGGAGTCGGCCCAGCTCTGCAGCCGGCCACAGCGCAGGCTCCGCCCTCCGATGCTAAGCAGAGGAGAAAGGAAGTGGTGTTTGCATCAGGCGGTTCCCCTAGATCCCTCGGCGCTGAGAGCTGACCGTGTCAAGGTCACTCCTCCTCGAAGAGAAACGGATTCAGAACAAGTAAATGAAAATTACTAGTAGAAAAACTACTAGAAAAATGAAGATTACTTGATCTCGCACAGGGTCCCAGGAAAGACACCCAGGCCTCGGACCCATCCCCTGGTGTGGCTGACACTTGTGAAGCAGGGGTGACGGGATCCACAGAGCTCTGTGTGGCTCCTGCCCTTGTGGAGGGGTCCCCGGAGCCAGTAGAGACGATGCCGACTCGGCCCCCTTACTCAGCCCCTCGGCCCCCTTACTCAGCCCGTCTCTACCACCCAATCCCTGGGCTCGGGCTCAGGCCCGGTTCCCTGCTCTGACAGCAGTGTGGCTTCTTCTCCTACACCATCTCGTAGCAGAGAAGCAGTCCATATGGCCGTTAAGGAACTCCTGAATCACATCGCAATCTTAACTGGCCCAAGTCTGCAATTCTAACTCATTTCGCTTGATTTTCCTGACTGTCAATTTTCCAATGCAACCACATCCCCCAGAAGGCAAAAGTAGGAAGATGTCAGTCATTGTGCCTCAATATTGATTAAAGTCCTTCAAAAACATCTCCTCTGGTGGATAAAAGCCCTCCATCCAGTTGGGCCTGACGATGAGCTATGGCCGAGCCTATAATTACGTTGCTTTTTACTCCACAGGTTTGCTCTCTCCTCCCATGGATGGGTACCCTCCCCTGGCTGAACCCCGGGGAAGGACTGAACCCCTCGCACATGGGTCACTTATTTTCCTGCACCTGTATTCTCAGGCCTGCTAGGGCAGTTGTGCTGCAGAAACTAACTTCATGAGTGGGCCTGCTTGGCAAGGACCACTTCGCCCATGGAAGGGAAAGTTTGGGGACCCCCAGGGCCCAGTGGGGATGGAGACAGTGGGACTCACTTGTTTCTGCCATCTCAGTTCTCCTCTCTGTGTGTAACTATGTGAGTATAAGGCTTTCACTGGGGTTTTCTGCTCCCTAAGATTTAAACTTTAGTGCTCATGTGCCTGACCTTCATGGCTTCCATTTTGATCGTTGCTCTATGGGGATTCACAACAATATAACTTTATTGAAGACTAGCTGCTAACAGGCTAGAGCATCTTACAGTTTCTTTAGTTTTATCTCATAGAATCACTTAACGCTGTGGCCTCTGTAGGTGCATCGCTGGAGTTCCAGGACAGGGGTGAATTGATATGACTCATGTCTGCAGGATGTGAATGAACAACTCCCCAGCTAGTAGTGGAAGGTTCCCACGGTCTTCCACAGATACAGCCAGTTCTGGATTAGGGTTTGTCTCTTTTAATTGCCAGCTCCTGCATCCAATTATTTTGTTTATGTTTCCCTTTTCTATTGCAATTATGAGATGTCCAACTCAAAATATCTTTTTAAAAAGGATGAGAAGCTGTTTATTGTTAGGGTAACTGCAAGTGCTGGAAAGGGGGTGATTCTTACGGTGACTGTGTCCATTGACCCTACTGAGCTCATTTGGGGTACAAATGCCTCCTCGCCTGTCAGTTCTGCTCCCCTTGGCATCACCGCTTGTGAGGCTCACCCTCCATTTGCAGTGGTGAGACTGCGGCTGCCATCTCAAGCTTACAGAGCTCACAGGATGGCCGTTGGTGTGCATAGCTTCATCCTCAGATTCCTCAGACCCTGGGTCCAAAACATCTGAAAAAAAGTGCAGACTTAGCATGCATAGATCTTTGTTCTTGTCATTATTCACTAAATTATGCAGCCTAACAATGATTGATGGGGCATTATATTGTGTTAGTTGTAAGCTAGAGATGATTTAAAGCATAGTAGAGCTAGGTATCTATAGGAGACTGATCTCTCTCTCCAGGATACAGAATCTGTGGGTTGGAAAATCTGTGGGATGTTTACATCTATTTAATAAAACAGGGTCATATTTGCGTATTATCTACCTGCATTCTCCTGAGTACTTGAAATCATTTTTGGATTACTTATAATACCTAACATAATATAAATACTGTGTAATTAGTTGTTATACTGGATTGTTTGGGGAATGAATGGCAATAAAAATAACTTCTATACATATTTATTACAACACATTTTTTCAGTTATATTTGATCTGCTCTTGGTGGGATCAGCAGAGGTGAAACCTACCGATACCAGGGGCACTGTCTACGGGAGAATATGCACAGGTTCTATGCAAATGCCGTGCCATTTTATACAGGGGACTTGAGCATCCCTGAATTTTACATTTCATGGGGGGTGGGCCCTAAGAGCGATGACCCTTGCATACCAAGGGATAATTTAACCTTCCTCCCTGAAGCAACAGAAAGAAGTTCTTTTTAACACAGAATGTTGTTTGTGCCATTAAAGTTGGGCTATACGCACACACTTAACCCAGTCATCGTGGCTAGTGATGCAGGGCAGTGGCTGGTTTAGTCTTGGTCTGTCTGTCTCCTGTGCACAGGCTGGAGGTGGTTTTGCCACAGACAGGAACATCAGAGCACTACAGCAAGAGGTCCAACTTGTTCTGATTTTAAGCCTTTGCTTCCTCATGACAAGCATAAGGAGCTGTTTTTTCCTATACAAGTAAGACGCATTAGTTAGCTGCACGCTGCTACAATGAAATGCCTGAAACAGACTACTGAGGAAGCAAAGCGCAGTTCACTTAAACTGCTGGTTCTGGAAGTTCAAGTCTGACTTCAGGATGCCGCATACGGGGCATTCATCATTATCGGAACACGCATCTGGGCAAATGCTCACATCTTGAGTCAGGATGCAGAGACACTGAATCCCACAACCCCTTTTGAGGGCCCACCCCCAGTTACATAAGGACATCCCACTGGGGTGCACTTTCTAAAGCATCTTCCAATGGTATCGCCCTGGGGGCCAAGCCTTTGGCACATAGACCTTTGGGGGACGCTATCTATATTAGCATAAAACAAATAAGGAGACAGGCGAAGTGTAGTGTGGTTACCATCACGTGTAGCTTCATTGATCATGGCTTGAGCCTCTGTCTGTCTGGCTCTGAAGTGCAGATTCCTGTTCTAAATTCCTGTGCTCTGCTTTCCTCCTGGCTACATTGTAGAAATTGGAGTCAGAAATCTTTGAAGTTTGCTTACTAACCTTAATATTCTGAAGTTGGCATAATAATGATGATGATAATTCCTTTAATTGGTATTATCCTGGCCTGATTGCTAACTATGTTCCTTTTGATTATTTCCTCACTTGGTGGTGGTTTAAGTAAGGCAGGGATGGGTGTCCCCATTTCTTTGAAGCTAAAATAGATGAAGACAGTTTCCATGGTATTATTGACCGAATGTTTGCCAAACCCCTACATTATTATCTGAAGCCCTAACCCTTGGTATCGCTATATTTGGAAATGAAACATTTAAGTGAGCAATTATAGGGAAATCAGGTCATAAAGATGTGGCCCCGATGCATTGAAGCAACGTCCTCCGAAGAAGAGACAGAGAATTCACATGTGCTCTCTCTGTTCCTCCTTCCCGTACCATGAGAAGGCACAGCAAGAAAGCCCTGGCTGTAGAGAAGTAGGGGGACCCACCCCGAAACCTACCATGCTGGACCTTAGTCTAGGTCTCTCAGCCTTCACGGCTGTGGGGAAATAAACTCTTGTTTAAATCACTCTGCCATGTCCTTCTGTCTGTCTAAACTCACTGATACACTTTGTCACCTGCTTAGTGAGCAGAGAAACTGGTTTGGAAATTGGGTTCTTATCCCTTCAGAGTCCTTCCAACCTCTTCTGATCCTTTGTTTTCATGTATTTCTTTTCTTTCCAGACTAAGACCCCCTAAGGAGGAGAATGAAATCCCAAGGGACCGAAGAGCAGAATCCTTTATGGGTTCTGAAGGAAAGAAGGCAGGGAAATTGTCCTGGATAGGAGTAAGCAGAGGAGTACCCGGAAAGCTGCATTGACTGAGAGACTGCTTTTCCTATCACGGCAAGAACTGCATGACCCACCGGGCATCCCTAATGCTTCTGATTTGTTTGGGATTCTCCGAAGGATTTGTGTCCTGTTAGGGGGAGAAGGTCTCAGCTTCCTCCTTGTTCAAGGGATGCTGTCTTTGTCCACCTGTGGTCCACAGCCTAGGGGGAGGATGTGCCAGTCTGGTGAGTCTGATGGGCGATGTCTGCAAGTGTGCGCGTTTGCCGATGCCCAGATAGGAGCGTCCTCCCCAGGGCCGTTCACCTGGGCACGCACGCTATAGGAGAGCATTGCCTGAAGGAATTTGAAAAAAATACTAAAATAGACTGAAAGCTGGTCTGCCTATTACCGTGACGCTCAGACAGTTCTGAACCTAACGTCGGTGACGAATCCCTTCTCCCCTTAGAGGTGAACACGTCCATCGCCACGGCACACTACACACTAGTGGGAGCTGCCAGAGCGCAGGAGCAGGCGGGGCGAGCTGGAGAAGCAGGCCTGATGCACTGATTATCACGCCCACCTCTTCCCACCTGCCAGTCCTGCCCGGCTTGCCCAGCCTGCCGATGTTCTGGAGGAGCCACCAGCACGGGCCTTTTTACTGGTCTATAATGGAAAACTGCTGGCGCTCCTTGCGGGTGTTTGCCCTTCCCAAGTAGCTGCCAGGCAAAATGAGCTGAGTTCAGCAGTGGGAACCCCAGAGGCAGCCTAATGACCTGGACTGTGAATGAAATTATTACCACCGCAGAGCTGGAGACTGGGAAAGTGATAGTGAGATGCTGAGTTGGGGGCTGGGGTAGCGGGGTGTGTGTGTGTGTGTGTGTGTGTGTGTGTGTAAGCCTGTATCCCCAGGGGGAGCCAGAGACACAGTCACAGCGGGCGGAAGCCCCCTACCGGCCACCTGGCAGCCTCTGAACAGACCACCACGCCTCCACCTCTTTGTCCTTTGCCTTGCACCCAGCTCTCCTCGCTTGGGTCAGTACTCCAGACCCCCAGCTGATTCACTTTCACAGAGGCACTAACTCGCTGAGAAATAGAAACGGAGATGGCTGCTGAGGGCTGCAGGAAGGGCATCTCTGGCCCTGCGGACCCTGGCGTGCATTCCTGGGGCTGGCTGTTCGCTGTGGACTTTTATTCCCATGAAGTAGCCTTGGTTCCACTGCCTGCGTCCTACCCTTTTCCGCCGTGTGCCCAGAGGCAGGAGGACAGCATCGCAAATGGGCAGCAAAGTGGTGTCTGCAGCAAGGGCAGAGGGCTCAGCCCTGGGCGGCTGGGAGGCTGGGCACTAAGAGGAGAGGTCTGGACAGGTCTCTGGAAGGTCTGTGAGGCCTGCAGCCGGGGCCTCCCTGTTCCTGTCTCTGACCTTGAGATGTCATTGGCCTGAACTATGGGAATCTTTTCTGCAGGGCATCGATAGTGGACCACCTGTGGGCCTCTTTGGCCCAGGACAGACTGTTTCCTGAAATACTGATTAGTGCCTGAATAGCCACAGGTGTCATGGCCCTAGCCCAGGATAGTCAGAGAAAATCTCCAATGGATCTGGATTGAAACAGGGCCATTTCCCCTGCAAAGGGGCACAGCCTCCAAAACTGTGCAGATGGAGCATCTCTGTGGACAGCTTTGTGATCCATGTGTCAGCAGCTGTGTGGGTAGCTGCCTGTGGCTCTGGGACTCTGAAATGGGTGTTTCCAGGGTCACTGAGATCCCTGCCCAGCTGTCTGCTGGGATATGTGATTGCCTCTGTGACTGGTGTGAATTTCTCTTACAGAACATCCGCATGGACTCATCATCTTTCAGGATTTGTTTCACTCTTTCGGAGATTAGAAGGCTCCCAAGATCAAGGTGTCCATGGGGTTGGGTTCTTCCAAGGCTTCTGTCCTTGGCTTGAGGGTGGCCGCTCTTTCATGCAGTCCTGCTCTGTGCTCACACACGGCTCAGGTTTTCCTGTAGGTGCAAACTTTCTCTTCCTACAAGGTCATACACTCACATTCCAAATGATGGGGTTAGGGCATCAACAATGGATTTGGGGGAACAAGAACCCATAACTACATTATTTCCACATTTGAATTCTAAGCAGTTTGAGTGAAAATATTTTTTCTCCTCTCTGAGTCTTTTTTTATGATCTATATTGTAAGCAATTGCTCTAGTTACGGTTGAGTTTTTATTACTTATTTTAAAAATAAACATTATATCAAATAGCACTTATATCAGTTTAGGGAGAAACCAATTATACTTTTGGCCCCTGGCACACAGACTTGGCTATGTGCCATTGTGTTGAGATTTGGTCTGGAATCATTGGAGCTCATATCTGAGCTCCCAGTGGATATGTTCTACCCTGGAGGTCTTCCTATGCCCATGTTTCAGTAGGAGATTAGAAGTTAATGGCCAATCTGAAGCTTGTGAACAGATCCTGAGTGGCTTCCACTGGAGTTTGAGCTTAAATTTTAAATTAGTGAAACAATAATTTCATACTTATCTTCAAAACTTCACAATGAATTGAAATTCAGTGCAAGATTTTCCCTTGTATCTTTATTTTATTGTGTTTTTATATCTGGCCATTAGTATTACTATGACTGATACTGAAAATAATTTTGTTATATAGATGAGGGAAATGTTAAAAAAAAAAGCCATTGCATGATGATCTAAAGTTCCAGGGAAACAGAACACATTGGGGATTTAGAGGACAAGTGGTGGGGGAAAGAATCCAGTTGAGTACAGATTAAGGTGCAGACAGTCAGTAACCAGAGCTGAGGCAGGAACCATGGGATTCCATTGACTAGGTGGTACCTGTCACACACACACACACACACACACACACACACACACACACACACACACTCACACCACAGTGAAGGAAAGGCAGAGCTCAGGAGGCCACCAGTGTCTGGTCTGCAGTGAGGGCCACTACTACTTGGGGGCTCTGTAGTGGCTGATACATTGTGTCAACCTGGGAAGTTTAGAAGTTTACCTGAGTCAGCGGTTCTACATCCTAGGGTGTAGAAGACATGCCCTAGGGCGGCTGGTTACAGCCTAGGACGTTGTGAAGGCTGGTTTATTGTGTCAACTTGAGAAGTTTAGAAGTTGAACTAAGTGATTCCACAGGAGGCCAGGGTCCTCACTTTGTAAACATCCTGACCCTGTGTAAGAGGAGGGCAGGGAGACAGTGTGGGTGATAGCCTGCTTACAATGTAAAGGAGGAAAGAGGCCTGTTCCCTCTTTTTTGCTCTTATTGCCTTTGCTGTCTTCTGCCACCTTGAACTGTTGACCCTCTGCCCTACCATCCTGTCTTAGAGTCAGCTGATTATGAACTGAAACCTCCACAAACAGTGAGCTAAATAAACTTTCCCTTTCTTAATTTTTGGCATCAGGTGTTTTGTCTCAGCAGGGACAGAAAAGTAACTAATACAGACTCTGAACTCTCTTTTGCTCCTCAATGCTGTCGGATATTCCCTGCACCTCTACCACCAGCTTTGGGGGCTGCTGCCGAGCATGGGTCATGCAGTGGGAAAGAGGCAGGTCTATGCTTTCAGGGAACGCAGTCAGTGCTCCTTGGGGGAGTCAGGAATGTGCCACATGATGCGCTCACTGCCGAAATTTCATCCCCTAGCAGAGATGAGGGGGCAATGGCATGTGGTTCTGATGGAGCAGCTATCACTCAGAGTGTGTTCTAAACCTGGGGATCTGGGGTCTAGCCTGGAGCCAGGCCATCAAGACCAAACAAGTCCTTGTATCTGATGGGCCAAGGCTGATTCTGGAAATCAGGTGTTCCAGAAACTAAACAGGGTGGAGAGGCTGGGACTAGAGGTCCAAGGAGATCCTGGAGGGACTGGACCCTCAAGAATCATCTTGTGTGACTGGGTGTGGTGGTGCATACTTGTAATCTCTGCACTCCGGGAGGCTGAGGCAGAAGGAGTGTAAGTTCCAGTCCGATCTGGGCAATTAGTAGTCCTGTCTCAAAATAAATAATAAAAAACAAAAGGCCTAGGGATGTAGCTCAGTGGAAAGACTTTTTGCATTCAGTCCCTGGTACTGTGAAGAAAGGAGGGAAAAAGGGAAGGAAGGAAGAAAGGAGGGAAGGAGGGAAGGAGGGAAGGAGGGAAGGAGGGTCCTGGGCCTGTACTGCTTCTCTGCTCCTTAGTGGCTGGGATGCAGGTACAGGTATGAACACTGGTGAGGTCTATCAGGTGGCCGACTGCCCTTGCTGGCATGGGACAAAGTGAGCTACTTTTAAATGGCCAGTAGGGTAGAGGAACCCACCCCCAGGAAGCTTCCCAGGAGAATGGCGTTTGAGGTGAGCAGTAAAAGATGAATAAAAATTTTAATTTGGATCAGAGCAGGGACAAATTATGCATATTCCAGGCAGGGAGAAGCCTTCAAAAAGGTAGCCTAGTCACCCGCAGTCCCCTGAGCTGGCTTGCAGAGGACTTCAAACATTGCTGGCATCAGGAGGCTGGAGCAGGTGTCTGTGGGTGAAATGGAGACAGAGCTCTGGGGGCCCTGCAGACGCCCTCCAGGCTTCTGCTGCCAGAGGCGTCCAGGCTGCTGGGGTCAGGCAGTGTGGGAGCTGTGTTCTAGGTCAGTCCTAGGGGAGGTGACACAGGGTAGACACCTGACTGCCCCCAGAACTGGGGCAGGACAGCTCCTGCAGGCGGAGAGATGAGAGGCTCAGCGGGGAGCAGGCAAGGTAGGGAAGCCGGCTTCTGTAATCGCCTCCGTGGGGCGCATCCTGTGAAACCAGAAGACGGCTTGTTAAAATGCAGGTTGAATTAAGCTCAAGGCGTTATCTCCTTTATGTCCTCTGATCCCGGGTTAACTTTGCTCAATTACTTCAAGAGATAAGAAAATGCCCCAAGGAGACAGAGGCAGGAGGAGGCCAGCGATCTTCACCCTACTAAGAAGAAAATGTGGGGGGAAGAGCCTGGGCCTGGTGGAAGTGGATTTATGCCTGAGCAAATTAAAAGCAACAGATTGGCCCGAATCAAGGGTTTGCTCGTTATGTCTGCTCAGACAGGACTTCTCAGGAGCCAGAGTGTTCACCAGAGAACAGCCCTGCCCACTGAAAATGTTCGCTTGAAACGTTTTCTTAAATCACTTTTTCCTATTATTCAAGACATGCATTGTAGAATACTGAGAAACTAGAAAAAACAAATCGTGAGATATAATACCTGACTCATCAATTACCAAAGTTAAGATTTTGGTTTCAATTTTTCCAGTATTTTTGCACACCAAACACACATACATGCGTACATACACACATATTCCATACTTCATTTTTTTTTTGAGGGGGGTACCGGGGATCAAACTCAGGACCTTGCACTTGCCAGGCAGGCGCTTATGCCACTCAGCTACAACCGCAGCCCCCACACTTCATATGTTTTTCGAAGTCAGTTCAATGGGATGATGTTTTTCAGAACCAGGTGTTTGGTGCTTATATGTAGCTATGCAATCATAAAGCACACCCTGATACCTCCTTGGTGCAGCCCCTCCAGGAGAGGAGACGAATGTTTCTCCTTCCTTCCTGGAGCTCCAAGTTCAGTGGGATGTGCTAGGCAGGACGCAGAGTCTGAACCAGGGTACTGATAGGACGGAGGAGGACCGCAGGTGAGCAGAAGCGGAGGAGCTCCTAGAGCCAGGGCCGTGAAGGGGCCAGTGGGAGAGGGCCCCGCCCAGGTGGGAGGGACAGCGACTCCGAAGGCCTCGGTGGGTGAGGGCCTGGAGGGAGGCTGCACCCTGGGACCTGAGGGAATTAGGAAGCAAGGTGGAGGGGAGCCCAGGGCCTCCGAAGACGGAGGAGGGATTTTACTTTAAATCAAGCAAGAAGCTACAAGTGCATTTCAAGCAAGAAAGTGTGTTACTTAATCTTACGTTTTGCAATCTTAAGTTTTGCAAAGACTCCTTTCTGAGTGACGTGGAGAACATGACGTGAGGGGGCAAGTCGTAGAGATAAATTAGGAAGCCACTGCTTAACTCTGGCATCCGGCAACAGCAGCTGGGCTCTAGAGGTGGAGAAGACACAGAACTCTGAGCCCCGACATGTGCTGGGGCAGCAGGCCCACTGCAGGATGCGGGTGTTCAGCTCGTCTTCCAGATGCTGCAAAGGTGCGGGTGTTTACTGATAGATACGTCTGGAGGAAGACCAAGATCGAGCTGCTTTCTTCGGAGGGGAGGTAAGGGTGGAGAAACCAAGAGACCCATTTCGGGTAGTGGTACTTAAGATGCGAGAACCATTCAAGAGGAAGTTTTAAGTAAGCCCTTAGATCTGCAGGTCTGCAGTTCACAAAAGAGGTCTAGGCTGGAGTCTGAGAGGGGACGATTGATCTTGACCCTGGTCTTGGCCCTGGATTTGAAAAACACAGAACATTGGAGATCAAAGGAGGCCCTGGGAGAAATTTTGAAATTGATGAGAAGGAAAAGTCCACAAAAATGACAGAAGAAGTTGAATTGGTAAGCAATCCGAGAGCACTGGTTTTGGAAGAGCTGAATGACTTACCTTTCCTGTAATGAAATACAGATCGTCCCTGATTTACAAGGTTCAAGTTACAACTTTTGATTTTAGCACAGAGGGAAAGCAAGGTATGTTCATTAGAAGCTATATTTTGATTTTGCACTTGGATCTGTCCCTGGGCTAGTCATACGTGGTATGATTTTCTCTTGGGATGCTAAGACGTCACCCAATCAGTCACATGATCGCAAGGAGAGGAACCCACATCCTCCAGCATCCTGCATTGCTGAGCTATGCTGTTGGGAGGTAAAGGGCACCGGAGTATTTTTGACTCACAGTATTTTTCACTTGTGATGGTTTTATCAGGGTGCAGCCCTATGCTAAGCCAAGGAGCATCTGTATTCTGAACCTTCAGTTTGAAATGTGGCCCAATATTTTATTGAGTGGGTGTACCACAAATGATTGAAATCCCTACTTCTCTCTCCTGACAGACACACCTTGGTTAGAGTATATTTGGGTTGCAATATTTTTGCAGCTGAGATAAACATCATCACAGTAGTCTTCTAAAAGCCCATCTTTAATCATACATGATTAAAGATGGGCTTTTAGAAAATTAATAATAAAGGCTTTAACATTTAATGTATGATGTCTTTTCAGTACTGTTTATAAAGACTTTGAGGAAATTGAATTGAATAATTCCAGTCAAAAACAGTCTCATAAAATAAAACCAATTCAGAATTTTAAAAGCCTTGTAAAGATACCTATTGTACTGCTATAAACATGGGTGCACATATATCACTGTAGCATGACATTTTCAATTTTTCTGGGAAAAGACGGGGAGTAGCTGGATTGAATGGAATTTCCAACCCTAGTTTTTTGAGGAATCTCCACAGTGATTTTTTTTTGTGTGTGTGGCCCTGGGGATCAAACTCACAACCTCGTGCCTGCCAGACAGGTGCTTAAACCACTGAGCCAAACTCCCAGCCCTAGTTTTTTGAGGCAGGGTCACACTTATGTAGCTCAGGCCAGCCTTGCGCTGGTGTTGAACCCAAGCTGGCCTCGAACTCACAATGCTACTCCTACCTCAGCCTCCCTAGTGCTGGGATTAAAGGCATGTGCCACCACGCCCTGCTTCCATAGTGATTTCTACAGTGGTTGTACCAGTCTACACTCCCATCAACAGTGGAGAAAAGTTTCTTTTTCCCCACAGCCCGGTCGACATTTATTATTGGTTGATTTCTTGATGGCAGCCATTCTTTCTGGAGTGAAATGGAATCTCAGTGCTGTTTTAATTTGCATTTCTCAAATGACCAGTGATGTTGAACATTTCTTCATGTATTTATTTGCCAATTTGTAAAAGCTAAGTCTTGGAAACAACCCAAATGCCCATCAACCATGGGATGGATAAAAACGATGTGGTATTTTTATACAATGTAATATTACTCAGCTGTAAAGAAGAATAATTTTGGGGTTGGGGTTTAGCTTGGTGGCACAAGAGCCTTCCTGGCAAGTGCAAAGTCGTGAGCTCAATCCCTGGTACAAACAAAAACAAAAACAAAAACAAAAAAGCAAAAAAAAACCCAAAACCCAAGAAGGATAATCTTGAGACTTTTATAGGTAAATGGAAGCAACTTGAGACCATACTCATAAGTGAAATAAATCAAACTTGCATTTCTAAATATTGTATTATCTCCCTAGTGTTGAACAAAAAAACTGAAGGAGTAATAAGATCCAAAATGTACAACAGACATTGTGATAATGAAAGGGAAAGAAAGTGCTCAAAAGGAAAGAACAGCTGGGATGGGGGGAAGGAGAGAAGGAAGAAGGGAAAAGAGCATATGTATGCAGGTATACATGTATATGTATGTTTGTACATACATAAAAGATAGATAGCTATACTACTAATCTCTGTTAGTTCATCCAAAAGAACACTTTGTGCTTTCATTGTTTGATTGATCATTTTTCTGTGCCTAAATCTTGTAACCTGATCAACTACTTCTAAGGTAACAGTATACAATATATTAATTGGTGTTAATTTCACACTATTTTTTTTGAAATTCTGTATTGTTTCTACTTTTTTTTCTCTTTTGCTTTTTTAAAATAAAAAAAATTTTTAAATAAAATTTTACAAAAGGAATACCTCTTGTATAGAGAGGTCGTGAGGTAGATTTAAGGACTCTGAGACAGAAGGAGCCCCCACCGTTGCCTATGAAGTTGTAGAGAGCCAAAGCAATGCCTGTCTCCACACGGCATTTAGCTCTGATCTGAATGTCCCTATTTCATTCTACAGGTTTCCTTCATCCACTCCGAGCTTTCCACAGGACCCTTTCCATGGTGGGTCCACTCACCCTTCAGCAGTTTTCATTTCAGCACTGGGGAGCCCCTTCTCCTTGACCCCGTCCATCTCCTGTCCTCTTCTCTTACTGATGACCCGGTCAGAACAGCTCCTCTGTGTGGGCTCCCGGCACTGTGATCTGGTTTCCAGTCTGGCGGGGTGCCGCCTGCATCTTCGGCCTCCATCACTTGGCGAGAGATCCCAAGGGCCCCCGAAGCACATTCGTTCATCTCTGTAAGGCTTCACCAATAACAGGAAGGAGTAAATATTTGTTGAATGTAATCAATGCACGTCTCACAGCTTAGTAATTACAATGGCTACCGTATAGTGACAGTCACTTCTGCAGTATACCATGCTGTGCTGATCGGTCTCCAACATTAAAATATGAATCCCAGAATCAGCACTGTGATATAAATTGTATCTCCATTTTAAGGGAAGGGAAACCAGCCCTGTATAAAAACCATCTTCATTTTGCAGGTGAAGAGTTGAGAGAATCTAAAATATCATCTGGGGTATTTCCGATTTTCTAGGGACAGAACTGAACTCAATTCTGCCTGATTTTGAAGTCCACATGTTTTGTTGTCATACAAACTTGCTTGCATGGATACAGGACATGCTGCTCAGAGACTGATCACAAAACTGTTAGAATCCAAAGAAATCTTGGTATTTTCTGTTAATAAAACTTCACTGCATGTTCTCCAAAGGATAAAATGTTTTCCCATGAATAAGTAGAGCAAAATGCCTGAAAGAGAGGGAGACAGAGAGAGGACGAAGAGAGAGAGAGAGAGAGAGAGAGAGAGAGACAGAGAAAGACAGAGACAGAGACAGAGAGACACAGAGACATAGAGAGAGACAGAGAGGAGGAAGGAAGAGGAGGAGAAGGAGGAAGGAAGGAAGAGGAAGGGAGGAGAGAACACATTGTCACTCTTCTGTAGATGAATGACTATAACCGCAGGCATGGCGCTCTGACCTCAGTGGTGGTCCCCTTCCTCCGCCTCAGTCACTCTTCCCTTTCACATCTGCCACAGTGCCCCTGGCCACACTCTCCCTTTTAAGAACTTAGAATCCTGGAATACTTTGGACAACAGCTGAGCGGTATGTCGTAAGGACCCATGAATTACCTTCTGCAGGAAAATTCATGGATAAGGCGCTAGCTCCCTGCTCAGGAGGACACAAGGAGGAACCTGGGATCCTCACCTGCGTGGAGACGAAGCACAGCGCCTCCCTGAAGGAAACGGAGGCCAGCGGGCTCAGCATGGGCTTCCAGGGCGCTGGGGCAGATGGGGGAAGGACCCGCCCAGTGCTGACCAGGCACTGCTGCCCACGGACGGCCACTTCCTCTCTGGTTGTGTGCTGGGCAGCTCCTCTGGGCCCTGAGGTGGCGGGCGCTCCGTGCCCCGTCCTGCGGTGAGTCTGTGCAGGGGGGGCGTGTACCTCTGCGGCCGGAACGCTCAGTTCTCCGTGTGAGAGCTGACCTCTCTGACACGGCCACTGCGGCACCCAGCATGGTCCCTGCTCCCACAGAGCTCTCTCAGTGCTCGGAGCGATCAGAGTCCTACCCGGGATCTTTATGGGCAGGGCGTTAAAAAAAAATAGGTACAAACTCTCATTGGGAATCTCTAAGATTCAGGTATTGTGTACTTACCGCAGTGTGTCCTAAATTGTTCTGACTGATTTCTTGTTTCTTCTACTGCCACATTGTCCCTTGAGGTGGGGTCACCTCAACCTGGACTTCGCCGACTCCTACTCTGTGCCGCGTTCCTCTCAGCCTTTCCCCCTCCATGACCTGAGGACCTTCGACTAGCGCACGACATGGCAACGCAGTCATGTTCTGACCCGCGTGCTTTCTGTCTGTTTAATCCCGGTCCTGGAAGGCTTAGACTTCTAAAACCTTACAAGGCTGCACTAAGCCTTCTCTGAGTCTTCCCTGGGGAAGAACAAGGGATGAAAAATCACATCTAGAAAACACAACCACATCGCTTACTTTATTAAATTGTTATTTAGCTTATGTCCATCATTCTGGGGCCCCATTAACCTTTCTATTAAATGGTGCTTTTGCATGGTGCCTCTTGATTAAACTGAAGGACACTTTAATAAACAGCCCCGTGAAACTTATTACCGTGAGTGCTATCAGAAAGTGGCCAAGGGTGTTGTTCATTTTGATACATAGGGTCCTCCATATGATGGTCCCTGGGAAAAACACGGGCACTGAGAATAGTCATGATTTTGAGCAACTGGCTTGTTTTTATATTATTGGTCCTGTGGTCTACACAAGTAATTAGGTACAAATCCATTCATTCATTTGCTTAACCAATGAAGTCATCTCAGTGTGGATAGAGTAAAGTCAATCCTTGCGGTCAGGTCGGACTTGGCGATGCTGGGCAGCGGGGGACAGCAGCCCTCCAGCTCTTCCTTTTGGGAACGAAGGGCTCTGACAAGTCTGACCTCGACGCCTCTTCTTTGCAGCTTGAACGCATTAACAGAGTCTGTTACAGCTGGGCTCCAAGTGTTGAGCGTCCTTTATTAACGTGACAGAGGGACTGCAGAATTAATAGCTAATGCATTCATGAAACTACCCTAGGAAACCCAACTCTGATTTGATGTATTAGCTATCCAGTTTGGTTCTGATAAGAGCAATGAAACCTCATATCACCCAGTGATCCCTTCTTTAACTCTACAATCATCATTGCTGGGCCTGGCTTTGCGGTCGTAGTTAGCCTGAAGGACATTTTCCAGAAATCCCTGTCCTCTTGGTGTCTGTTTAGAGTGGGCCACGGGGAAACTCTTGGGAGACTCTTTGGAGATATCAAGGTAGAAAGGAAGCAGGAGCTGCCTTGGAGATCACGCATTGTTGCTGAGTGGCTACTCAGTTTGTATGAACGAGGCTGAAGCTTGGATACCTTCCCCTAGGTCCTGCTTAACCTTCTTTGATTCTCGAGGAAGGTGTGTGTAGTTCTGTAATGAAGAGCCCTGGTTTCTGTGTGGCATCCACATCATGGAGGTTCTCGTTCTCCCACCGAACCCTATCTGGTACTCTGGGATTTACAAAACACAGGATATAAAATCTGCAAGGAAAGCTGTAGTGGCCTTTCTACATTCTTCCTGGGAAGCACCATTGCCATGATATTTTGCTTCTCTCAAAAGCAATATTCCAATGCAACATTTCACTGATCACTGTGACCTTTTCTGCTAGTGAGTAGATTTGCATCCTTCCTTCCATCCCTCCCTCCCTCCCTCCCTCCATCCATCCTTTCACTCAACAAATAGGCCCTGGCAATCTAATATCTAATGTGTCTCAGTCCCTTATCAGGTTCTGGGAATGTATATTTTTATTTTTTGGTACCATGAATCAAACTCATGGCCTCACACTTGCCAGGCAGGTGCTGTGCCGCTGAGCTATCTTCCCGGTCCTAGGTTCTGGAAATTTAGACATAAATGGGTGTGTGTGTGAGTGGGGAGGTGGAGGAGATAGTCTACAGTTTTTAAAATGTGATGGGAAATGGCAAAGAAATGCACATTTTCATGATAGGACATGGTGGGGAAGAACAACCTTTTCCTAGAAAAGCCCCGAGTTCAGGGAGGGATGTCACAAGGAGAAGAGTAATGCAGGGCTTTCAACGACAAGTTCATCAGCAATCAATATTCTTTAAAATAAAATGAAAATCTAGCAGCACACAATGACTCTGTTAGATGGGGTAAAGCACATTGGTGCAGGTACTCGGCACAAGGTAAGAGAAGACTGTGATCATCTTTTGTACAGGCAGATTCTCAGGTGCAAGACAATCAGAGAAGTCCACAAGAACGCTGTCTATTTCAGTCTAGGTCTTTGGAGAGAATTCTGGGATGGATGCATAAATTTGGAAGCTTTCAATACCAACGTGAGAGGTGGAGTGAAAGTCCTTGATTGAAGGACATAAAACCTGCCTCAGCCTACAGCTGTGCACATTGCAGTAGGAGTCAAAGGTGTGTGCATTTTCTGCATGCGCAGAGTCCGTGGTCCTCCTGTTCACCCTGGGCGTTGATTCCTGGCTCCAGACTCTACTAGTTTTGTGCCTTGGTTTGTGCTGCTCATCATACACTTCCTGGATGCAGCTTGCTGTGTACAGGTTTTCTGCCTATGATTTCTTCATGGAGGTTGCATGCAGTCGCCCATGAACCACGTCCTCTAGACTCCACGCTCTGCACCTGCAGTGAAGTGGTCAGGAGTCCCGCCCATCTGCCTTGGGCACGGCCTGGAGGATTCTCTGCTCTCTGTGCTTCTGTCTTGAATTTCTTTGCATGTCCTATTGATGCTACCACTAATTATACCCCTGTGGCTGCTCTGGTCTCAGCCACAGTCCTGTTTCACTGGGAGAAACACTGTGGCTTCCTTACCATTCTCCCTGCTTCTAAATTTGGACCCCTATAATTCACTCACTGCCTACACAGAAGCAAGACTGATCGCTTTAAATGCAAATCTAATCATTTTTTCCCTCTGCTTAAATCTATATGGTGGCTTCCATCACTTAATATAAATCCAATTCTTTACTGGGGTGGGAAGGATCTTGGGTGATCTGGCTCAGGACTCCTTTTAGAAGACTGTGCCCTGCTTACCCTGGGGTGGTGTGTGCTTCACCCATCAGTTCCTCTTTTCTCCTGGGAGCAGGCTATGCCCTTTTGCACTCAGCTCATCTCATGTATTGGCCATTCCTCATAAAACATCTTTGTGAGAGTCCCAGATCTTTGAAAGACTTCATTATTCAAGTCTCAGCTTGAATATCTCTTTCTCAGACAAAACAATTTCTTGTTGTACAATCCAAAGCAATCTAGCTTAGTCTGCAATAACAAAGTATCATGGGCAGGGTGGTGTAAACAACAGACCTTTATTCCTCACAGTTCTAGAAGCTGCAATCCAAGATCAAGGTGTGGGTACATTAGGTTCCAGGTGAGGGTTCCTTCCTTGGCTTTCAGATTTCCATCCTCTTGCTGTATCCTTGCCTAGGGGTAGGTGAAAGAGACAGAGCAAGCTCTTTTCCTCTTCCTAAGGACACTAATCCTAGTATGGTCACCCCATCCTCATGACCCATCTAAACCTAATTTCCTCTCCAAATTCCTCCTCCAGATACCGTCATGTTACAAGATAAAACTTCAATAGACGATATTTTTTTTTTCTTTTTTTGGTTCCAGGAATCAAACTCAGGACTTTGCGTTTGCCAGGCAGGCACTTATACTGCTGAGCTATATCCCTGGCCCAATAGATGAACTTTAATGGGGAAACAAATGTTCAGTCCATAATAGAATCCCACCACCTTTACCCAGTTACACACTACCCATCACCATCCTTACTGCCACCAGGCTTAATGCAACTAGTGAGTCCTTGGTTCATTCATCTCATTCGTGTGATTTCCAGTTGACCTGTTGTGCCCCCCATTCGTACACTGTTACTGTATGAAGACACTTACTTCTCTTTCCTCTCCCTGGTATCCATTACTTAGCCCAGTGCCAAGCAGACAGGATGCTCAGAATGGCTGCTCCTGAGAGGTCCTCGTGTGCAGGGCTGTGAGTGTGTGCATTTTGCATTTCATTTTTCTGCTTGTGAGGGAGTCGTCCTCCTCTACATATATGGAGGATTTGACTTGATAATTTATGAGCACATGAAAAGAAAGAGAGGCTGATGTGCTAGGGAAGAATATGCTCTTCACAATATGTGTTTTCCTATTTTCACTTAGCTTTATTTCATTTTCAATCCAAGTTGGACATAGTTCCAAATTTTCTATTTGGAGCAGCAATGTGGATTTGCTTTATACCACCCTTCCCATTTGCTTGATAATTGCATTATTTACAGAGTTTCTTTTTCTAGCTTGGTCTTTGTTTCTGAGTTCTCATAACTTTATTTATTTTTATTCAAGAGAATTTCCTTGGTATATAATTACAGAAGTGGAATTTCTGGCTCAAAACTGAGAAGAATTTTAAAGGTTTTATTGCAATAGCAATGCCTTCTTACAAAGACTGGTCCAATCTGTTATGCCAAAGCCCATGTGCGACAGTTCCTGTTTCCCTACAGTCTTGTCACTGTGGACGTTAATCACTTTTTTTTTTTTATCAGTTGTACTTAGTTTTGCTAATGAATGCATGTTGGAAGGCACCCCTGGAAAATTCACAAAGGACGTGTCACAGTGTACAGTTGCTGTGTTCCACAGCCAGGTTCTCATGTACACAATTCCATAAACTTGATTTTGTCAAAGCCTACATAAGTTAAAATGCTTGAAGCCAGAGGAAACAGAAAACCCAATACAAACTGGGTGAAAACTAGGAGACAGATACATTTACTGAATCAGGAGACTACTCCATAT